>JASANA010009582.1:0-11117 GCA_030248095.1 Ptycholaimellus sp. GST1_10 | reverse complement strand
TTAATCACTTTTAACAGTCTTCCGCCCGGTTTTGCGCCGCTAACTGACCGCGAACCTATTCACTGTCTGAACAACACGGTCACCCATGTTTGCTGGCCCCTACTGCCTCAGGACTGTGACTGACATGAACTTTTATTGCATATCATGCACCAGGAAGACCTGCCGAGTCATTTAGCAATAGAAGTTCATATGACTTCACACTTTTCTGCTGCTAATTTTTTGTTTACATTTGCTTTTGGGTCTGGTTTTTAGCTGTTTATCATACAATTTGGCACCTGCTGCTTTAGGATGGCCAACTAATATGAACTTTTACTCCACATCCAATACTAAAGGTACTGTGGAGCTATTTAGCAAATACAAAGTTCATATGAATTTTGACTTTGTGTTTTGTTGAAAATATTCAAGTTGTTTCAGCTGGCCAGAGGTGAGGTCAGCACCCAGGAGGAGGAGGGAGAAAAAGCAGCAACCAAATGCAGGCAGTCAATACAAACTGGGGATGATGGTGGCTGGCTGAGTGTTTAACTCTACCAAGCAGAAGAATTTTTTTGTTTAGCAAAGGTTTTGTGGCAGATATCCTGGCTTAGTCTTCACTAAAAGAATGTGTGAAGTTTCAGAGTTTGCCCATACTTAGCTGGGCTAAGTTAGCCCGTTACTTGAAATGTTTCCGGTCGGGCCAAAACAATTTGAGTACACACTTTGCTCATCAGCATGGGCAGGTCAAGCAGATTGAAGGATAAGAGAAAAACTGGTGCAGAGAAGGAAGGACAATCGGAATGCCAGGCGGGTGTTCTCCAGGTAGGCCTGAGTTCTGTGCTGCCATCATTGGCGGACGTCTCCCTGAGAGATTATCGAAAAAAGCTCAAAGAGCTTTAGAGTCAGCAAATCATCCCCGTTACCGTTCAAAAATGTAGTAGCTATGAAGTTTTAAAGTCAAAAAACGGCCAAAAATGGCAAAACTTGGCTAACATTTTCAATTATTTCATGTTTTTTCCAATCTATGGAGCAGCCAAAAAATATTGAATTACTCGTCAAAAGCCATTCATAGAGCTATCATAAGCCAAGACAACTAAAGAATCCAGGTGGCGCCAAGACCCTCCTTAAACTGCATCACGCATATCATACAAGACTAGTAATATTCGTCATGGTTGGCTTCGTGTGATCATCGCTCGGTGGCCTGTTGAAAACAGAAGTTGGACGCACATTGGATCAGGAAGTAAGTCCATGCGTGTCTCCGTTTACTGTCATTTCCATAAGCTTTCTGCTTCTTTAAACTTGTTGAACCATTTTGCTTGCCGGTTTTTCCTTCTCCTCCCTCGATCAACTCACCTTACCCTATTCTCCGGCCAGCTCAAACAACTAAATATTCAACAAAACGCACCGAAAAAGTGAAATTCATATGAACTTATTGCTAAATGGCTCCAGCAAGTCCTCGGTGCTGATATACAGAAAATCTCTTATGTAAGTTCGCAGTCATGAGGCGGCAGGTGGCAAATTGTCTGATAAACAGCTAAAAATAACCCAAAAGCAAATATTTATCAAAACGCACCGGAAAAAATGAAGATCATGATGATTGCTATGGCTTGAGCAAGTCCTCTCGTGCTGAATATACAATAAAATCTCATGTAAATTCGCAGTCACTAGAGGTGGCAGGCGGGATCGTCTCCTATAAACAGCTGAAAACAGAACCCGAAGCAACATTGATCAAACGCACAGAAAAAGTGTGAAATTTCGATTAACGATTGTGATGGCTTGATAGTATCCTTGGTGCTTGATAATAAAAAATTCGAGTCTTTACAGCCATGAGGTGGAGGTGGGAATTGTCTACAGCTAAAAACAGACCCAAACACATCATTTAAATGATGAAAAATGAAATTCATATGAATGATTGCTAAATGGCTCAGCAAGTCCTTGTGCTCACATAAATCTCATGTAAGGTTTAGTCACTAGAGGGTGCAAAGGTGGCAAATTGTTGGACAAAACAGCTAAAAACAGAACCAAAAGCAAATATTTATCAAACGCACAGAAAGTGTGAAATTCATATGAACTTTTATTGCTAAAATGGAGTCAGTACCTTGGTGCTAATATGCAATAAAAAATCAGTATAGTGAGGGAGAGACATTATTCGTTACCTTTTTTAGTGCAACAATTTAATCACTGGGAAGCCTCCTAATGTTATAGAAGACATAGGCTCTAATTTGACCTTACTTAAAAATCAGGCCAAGGTTCAATGAATCAGAAGTGTAGGTGCAGTAGAGAGGCATTTCTAGGACCGAAAATTTCGTGAGAAATTTAAAAAACTGGATGTACCAATATTGGGCAATTTGGTTAAAATCTTGAAATTAATTACTTTTGAAAAAATTGAAAATTTTCACTTTTCAGATTTATCATTTAAAACAGATGAGATAATGCTAAAAAAATTTAAATTTTTTTGCACATCTAAGGGCAAAGGAAAATGTTTTCTTAGATTGTAGCAATTGCAACGCAGCTGGAATTTTCACTTTTTACCGAATATTGAGTCTGCTATCAGCATTTTTAGTGATCTCAGTTGAGATGAATCTGAGCCAGGGCTTTCAATTTCGGGCATTAGAATGAAATTTCAAGGTAAAATTTTTTTTGGCCATTTTTTGCCTATGTTATAACATAGGGCTAAATTCGGCATCACTGTCATATTGGGGCCCAATTCTGGAAAAATTCATACTTAACCAGTAATGTTTTTGCACCGAAATGTCCCTTAGGATTAGTTTAAGCATCCCTGAAAAGGAAATTGGTTAATATTGATTTTTCGAAGAGCAGGAAGTTTTTTCAGTGGAAAATTTTTACCATAGCCAAAGCCTCCTATGTTATAACATAGGGCTTTTTTGAGGTGACTGAACTCGTAAGGCTGTAGCTCATATATGCTTCTTCGGTTGCCACTGAAATGGGTATCAAAAGATAGCAAATTTTCTGAGAAATTCAAAAATGTGGTCTATTTGGGGGCACTTTAGAAAATTGAGAAAATCGCCAAAAACCACAATTTTGACAATTTTCAATTTTACCAATTTTAAGCACTTTTGGCTTATTTCTGGCCTCAGGTCAATTTATGCAAATTTTTTTGGACAAAATCAGCTTTGCCTAACTCTAAGCTTCAAAATGATATGCAAAAGTCTCAGCCAAAACCTTTTTATTCGGATTTAGGAGCTCTAAATGGGTGCTAATTTTCAGTTGCGGATAGTTGCCTGATTATTTTGACTGACTTTACGTTTTTGATCATATCTCGGGCTAGAATCCATCTTTTTGAAAATTTCCAACGGGAAAGAGATCGCAAAAACTTACTCTACAATCCTGTTCCTACAGTTTGTCAACTTAAAAATTTCACTTTTCCAGCAACATTTGATGCCTTATGTGAAACGTCTCTTAATATAGTGTATAATGTATAAATAAATTTTTTTTTAAATATATGAAAAATAAATAAATAAAAATAAACTCATTGAAAAAATATAACAAACATAAAAGAATCGAAAATATATTAAGACAGCCTTTTTGAGAAATGTCAGAATTTTTGGGGGCTCGTGGACAAAAATTTTTTGACCCCCCAATTTTATGACTGGACATGAAAAATGGATCAATTTTAACTATTTCATAAAGGGGGAGCATTCAAGGTGCTTCGGTTAGCTCACAACAGTCATTTACATAAAAGGGAGGTCAGGCAAGTCAGTGCAATTGCAGAATTTCTGACCTAGATCACTAAAATTGCTCTGATAGCTCAATATTGGGTAAAAAGTGAAAATCTGCGTTGCAAATTGCTACAATCTAAAGAAACATTTTCCTGCCCCAATGTCCAAAAATTTAGTTTTTTTGCATTATTGCATCTGTTTTAAATGATAAATCTGAAAAGTGAAAATTTTCATTTTTTGCAAAAAGTCCCAATTTCAAGATTTTAACGGAATTGCCCAATATTTTAACATCCATTTTCGAATTTCTCATGAAATTTTGGTCCTAGAAATGCCTCTCTACTGCTCCTACACTTCTGAGCATATCTAACTTTGGCCTGATTTTTGTAAGGAGGTCAAATTGAGCCCTATGTTATAACATAGGAGGCTTCCGCAGTGATAAAATTTTTGCACTAAAAAACTTCCTGTTGATCAGGAAAGCGATATTGATCATTTTCCTTTCAGGACCTTCTTACCCTAGGTCTAAGGCAGGTATCTACCTTATAAATTTTATGTGTTACTTATCCTATTTGTGCAAATTGGTCCAAAGTTAGCATGTAGGTCAAAAATTCGCCCTATGCTATAACATAGGCCAAAAATGACCAAAAAAAATTTTGATCTTGAAAATCGATTTCAATGCACGAAATCGGTTAACCATGCTAAAATACACCAGAAAACATAATTTTTATGCCCAATTTTGGCATATTTTCATATTTCACATTTTCATGATTTTTGACCAATTTTGTCTCATGTAGAGCAAAAATCATGAAAATGTGAAATATGAAAATATGCCAAAATTGGGCATAAAAATTATGTTTTCTGGTGTATTTTAGCATGGTTAACCGATTTCGGGCATTGAAATCAATTTTCAAGATCAAAATTTTTTTGGTCACTTTTGGCCTATGTTACAGCACAGGGCGAATTTTTGACCTACATGCTAACTTTGGACCAATTTGCACAAATGTAATAGGTAACGCATAAAATTTTTAAGGTAGATACCTGCCTTAGACCTAGGGTAAGAAGGTCCTGAAAGGAAAATGATCAATATCGCTTTCCTGATCAACAGGAAGTTTTTGCGCGGCCGAAGGCCGCCTGCCGCGGAGGGCAGGGCAGTCAGAGCTCCGGAGGCCGGAGGGCATGGGTGCGGAGGCCCCGGAGCGTAGCCTAGCATGCGAGCATGCTAGGCGAAGCGTAGGGGCTGTAGCACCCGTGCCCGGAGGCGGAGGAGCTCTGGCGCCCTGCCCGAAGCGGCGGGCGGCCAAGGCCAGCTTAACCAGTTACCTCATTTTTGTGTCCGTCTTTCCGCATATATATATATATATGTCATTCCGGGGCCCGGCCTCCGCGGTTTTTTAACGAAATTGGCTGATTTTTTGCATGAAGGTCCGCCTGGGTGGTATCTCCAGGCCATTTTTTGCGCTTGACGTAATTTTTCGATTTTTGCCCCAAAACTCAATTTTTTGATGTTTCAAAGTATGAAAATTCATAAATCACAGGTTTTTCAACGAAATTGGCTGATTTTTTGCATGAAAGTCTGCCTGGGTGATATCTCCAGGTCATATTTTGGGCTTGACGTATTTTTTCGATTTTCTGCCCAAAACTCAATTTTTGATGTTTCGAAGTACGAAAATTCATAAATAACTGGTTTTTCTACGAAATTGGCTGATTTTTGGCAGGACGTCTGTCGAGGTGCTATCTTGAAGCTGGCAAAAGAAATTTCCGAAAGATTTGTTATTTCTCAGTTTATGGCCAAAAACCTAAATTCTTGATGTTTCAAAAATTTGAACATCCCTAAATCGATGGTTTTTCAATGAAATCAGTTGAATTTTGGCATGTACGTCTCTAAATGGTGATATATTGAAGTTGATAATAGAATTTTTCGACACATTTATTATTTCTTGATTTATAGTCAAAAACACTAAAATCTTGATGTTTCAAAAAATTCGAACATCCATAAATTAATGGTTTTTAATAAACTCAGCTTAGATTTGGCAGATACGTTTGCTGCGGCAGTATCTTAAAGCAGTTAAAAGGAATTGCTTAGCTTATTATCTGGAACAAAGGCCGCGCATCTTGGCAACAGCCGAGAATACCTTGTTTAGTGCAACAATTTTATCACTGCGGAAGCCTCCTATGTTATAACATAGGGCTCAATTTGACCTCCTTACAAAAATCAGGCCAAAGTTAGATATGCTCAGAAGTGTAGGTGCAGTAGAGAGGCATTTCTAGGACCAAAATTTCATGAGAAATTCGAAAATGGATGTTAAAATATTGGGCAATTCCGTTAAAATCTTGAAATTGGGACTTTTTGCAAAAAATGAAAATTTTCACTTTTCAGATTTATCATTTAAAACAGATGCAATAATGCAAAAAAACTAAATTTTTGGACATCTAAGGGCAGGAAAATGTTTCTTAGATTGTAGCAATTGCAACGCAGTTGGAATTTTCACTTTTTACCCAATATTGAGCTATCTAGAGCAATTTTAGTGATCTAGGTCAGAATGATCTGAGCCAGGGCTTTGAATTTCGGGCATTAGAATGAAATTTCAAGGTAAAAATTTTTTTGGCCATTTTTTGCCTATGTTATAACATAGGGCTAAATTCGGCATCACTGTCATATTGGGGCCCAATTCTGGAAAAATTCAGACTCAACCAGTAATGTTTTTGCACCGAAATGTGCCTAAGGATTAGTTTAAGCATCCCTGAAAAGGAAATTGGTTAATATTGATTTTTCGAAGAGCAGGAAGTTTTTTAGTGGAAAATTTTTACCATAGCCAAAGCCTCCTATGTTATAACATAGGGCTTTTTTGAGGTGACTGAACTCGTAAGGCTGTAGCTCATATATGCTTCTTCGGTTGCCACTGAAATGGGTATCAAAAGATTGCAAATTTTCTGAGAAATTCAAAAATGTGGTCTATTTGGGGGCACTTCTTAGTAAAAAATTGAGAAAATCGCCAAAAACCACAATTTTGACAATTTTCAATTTTACCAATTTTAAGCACTTTTGGCTTATTTCTGGCCTCAGGTCAATTTATGCAAATTTTTTTGGACAAAATCAGCTTTGCCTAACTCTAAGCTTCAAAATGATATGCAGAAGTCTGAGCGAAAACCTTTTTATTTGGATTTAGGAGCTCTAAATGGGTGCTAATCTTCAGTTGCGGATAGTTGCCTGATTATTTTGACTGACTTTACGTTTTTGATCATATCTCGGGCTAGAATCCATCTTTTTGAAAAATTCCAACGGGAGAGAGATCGCAAAAACTTACTCTACAATCCTGTTCCTACAGTTTGTCAACTTAAAAATTTCACTTTTCCAGCAACATTTGATGCCTTATGTGAAACGTCTCTTAATATAGTGTATAATGTATAAATACAAATTTATATTATTTTATAACATATGAAAAAAAAATTAAAAAAATAAACTCATTAAAAAATATAACAAACATAAAAGAATCGAAAATATATTAAGACAGCCTTTTTGAGAGATGTCAGAATTTTTTGGGGGCCGTGGACAAAAATTTTTTGACCCCCATTTTTATGACTGGATCTGAAAAAGGGATCAATTTTATACTATGTCCTAAAGCGGGAGCGTTCAAAGTGCTCCCGTTAGCTCACAGCAGCCATTTACATAAAGGGAGGTCAGGCAAGTCAGTGCAATTGCAGAATTTCTGACCTAGATCACTAAAATTGCTCTAGATAGCTCAATATTGGGTAAAAAGTGAAAATTCCAACTGCGTTGCAATTGCTACAATCTAAGAAACATTTTCCTGCCCTTAGATGTCCAAAAATTTAGTTTTTTTGCATTATTGCATCTGTTTTAAATGATAAATCTGAAAAGTGAAAATTTTCATTTTTTGCAAAAAGTCCCAATTTCAAGATTTTAACGGAATTGCCCAATATTTTAACATCCATTTTCGAATTTCTCATGAAATTTTGGTCCTAGAAATGCCTCTCTTCTGCTCCTACACTTCTGAGCATATCTAACTTTGGCCTGATTTTTGTAAGGAGGTCAAATTGAGCCCTATGTTATAACATAGGAGGCTTCCGCAGTGATAAAATTTTTGCACTAAAAAACTTCCTGTTGATCAGGAAAGCGATATTGATCATTTTCCTTTCAGGACCTTCTTACCCTAGGTCTAAGGCAGGTATCTACCTTATAAATTTTATGTGTTACTTATCCTATTTGTGCAAATTGGTCCAAAGTTAGCATGTAGGTCAAAAATTCGCCCTATGCTATAACATAGGCCAAAAGTGACCAAAAAAATTTTGATCTTGAAAATTGATTTCAATGCCCGAAATCGGTTAACCATGCTAAAATACACCAGAAAACATAATTTTTATGCCCAATTTTGGCATATTTTCATATTTCACATTTTCATGATTTTTGACCAATTTTGTCTCATGTAGAGCAAAAATCATGAAAATGTGAAATATGAAAATATGCCAAAATTGGGCATAAAAATTATGTTTTCTGGTGTATTTTAGCATGGTTAACCGATTTCGGGCATTGAAATCAATTTTCAAGATCAAAATTTTTTTGGTCACTTTTGGCCTATGTTACAGCACAGGGCGAATTTTTGACCTACATGCTAACTTTGGACCAATTTGCACAAATGTAATAGGTAACGCATAAAATTTTTAAGGTAGATACCTGCCTTAGACCTAGGGTAAGAAGGTCCTGAAAGGAAAATGATCAATATCGCTTTCCTGATCAACAGGAAGTTTTTTAGTGCAACAATTTTATCACTGCGGAAGCCTCCTATGTTATAACATAGGGCTCAATTTGACCTCCTTACAAAAATCAGGCCAAAGTTAGATATGCTCAGAAGTGTAGGTGCAGTAGAGAGGCATTTCTAGGACCAAAATTTCATGAGAAATTCGAAAATGGATGTTAAAATATTGGGCAATTCCGTTAAAATCTTGAAATTGGGACTTTTTGCAAAAAATGAAAATTTTCACTTTTCAGATTTATCATTTAAAACAGATGCAATAATGCAAAAAAACTAAATTTTTGGACATCTAAGGGCAGGAAAATGTTTCTTAGATTGTAGCAATTGCAACGCAGTTGGAATTTTCACTTTTTACCCAATATTGAGCTATCTAGAGCAATTTTAGTGATCTAGGTCAGAAATTCTGCAATTGCACTGACTTGCCTGACCTCCCTTTATGTAAATGGCTGCTGTGAGCTAACGGGAGCACTTTGAACGCTCCCGCTTTAGGACATAGTATAGAATTGATCCCTTTTTCAGATCCAGTCATAAAAATGGGGGGTCAAAAAATTTTTGTCCAAAAATTCTGACACCTCTCAAAAAGTCTGTCTTAAGATATTATTGGATAAAAAAATAAATAACAAATAAAAAACAAAATTATTTAACAAATATAACAAAGAGAAAAGATTCGAAAATTAAAAATACAATAAAAATTTATTGACTTAGGGCAATCGATTTTGGGAAAAAAGAGATCTAATTTTGACCTGCCGATGGTACCAATTGTTTTCTCAACTTAAAATTTCCAAAATAAAATAATTGCCTAAGAAGGATTCGAACCTCCCAGATTCAACCAGCCATCCATTCACTTAGACCACTACGCCACTGGTGCATATGCGTTGTTGTTTAACTGAAGACTTATGAATAAAAGTCAATACATGAGGTCCAAGGACCCGGAGGGATGAGTGGGGGAAGAAATGAATACCTACTATCGTCCATTGAATAGATGCGGAGAAGAAGGAGAAGAAGGAGAAGGAGAAGGAGGAGTTCGGACAAATGGTTTTTTACAAATTTTACTACAATTCTGCAACTTTTCAGCAATTTCTCGCGAGTTTTGGTCAATTTGATGATGCTCTTTCCAATGCAAAAAGAATTAGAAAGATTGAAGCTCCCTGTGACGAGCTAGAGCCTTATCAAAATAAAGATCTAGCAATAACCCTCAAAACGTACACCCAGGTCGAAAAGAGGGGCTGGGCGCTGACGGTTCGCTTTGCTCCCTCGCGCCAGCCCAATATGTGTGTGGCATGCCCGTACTCCGCGGTTTTTCAACGAAATTGGCTGATTTTTTGCATGAAGGTCCGCCTAGGCGGTGCCTCGGGAACATTTTTGGTGCTTGGCGTAATTTTTTGATTTTCGCCCAAAACTCAATTTTTTGATGTTTCAAAATACGAAAAATCCTAAATCACTGGTTTTTCAATGGAATTAGCTGATTTTTGGCAGATACGTCCGTCTAAATAACATTTAAAGCTGGCAAAAGGGAATTTTTAAATATTTATTATTTCTTGTTTTATAGCCAAAAACCAATTTCGTGATGTTTCAAAAATTTGAACATGCATAAACCATGGTTTTTCAATAAAATCAGTAGAGTTTTGGCATATACCCCCTTTCGTGGTGATATCTTGAAGCTACTATAAGGAATTTTGAAAATTTTTATTATTTCTTGATTTATAATCAATAACCTAAAATTTTGATGTTTCAAAAAGTTAATATTGATAAATTCATGGTTTTTATTGAAATTTGCTGAATTGTGGCATGTAGGTGTGGCATCATCTGGCATGTGGCATCATCTGTGTGGAATCCTGAAGGAAGGCCGCGCATCTCTTGGCAACAGCCGAGAATACCTTGTAGTTTGGGGGGTTGGGGGGAAAACTGGGCCAAAGTTGTTTTAATGCTCCTTTGTTTGTTCATTCCAGGGCTCTACCTGGAGATGAAGATTCACCGCAGCGACTACATGCGCATGACCGAGGCACTGGGAGTGCGAGCCTTTCTGGGAGACCGAATGGTTTCACCCTTTTCTGCCCCCATCCTTCCCAGTCCTATCTCTGGCAAGCCTGTCCTCAAAACTCCGCCTCCCCTAGCCCACCTCCCCTAGCCCTATCTCAGATCGCTCCACTGCCCTACGCCGGCGGCTTCGACATCCCGGCCGGCTTCAGCAGTCGCTACAGCTTCCGCTTCAATCGCCTGCACCACCTCGGCCGCCCCTACCCTCCCTGCGTGGGGGCGGCGCCGCCCTGGTACGCCTTGCCTGGCCACTATGGACAGCAGGTGACCTGTCAGCTGGGAGGTGGTGAGGTGGAGAGAGGTGAGGGTTGAGAACTGCGAGGAGAGCTGCGTGCAGGCGGCGCTGGCCGACTGGTGCCTCTGCAGCGACGTTCGCAAGCCGCCCACCCATCGCCGGCCCAACGTCACCCACTGCGGCTTTGGCAAGCGTGGGTTTTTTGGCCATATATATGTTGCCTATATATATATATATATATAACTGGTACCATCGGCAAGCCAAATGTTGGTCTCTTTTCTCCAAATTTTGTAATTGCCTCGAGCAAAAAGTCAAGGAAATACATCTACTACTTGTGGAATCTGCTGCTAGGACAGTTGCATTTTGTTTTTGGCGCGCAGTTCAGTGTCTCTTTCCATGCGCGCCCAAAAACAAAATGCAGATGAC
>JASANA010009577.1:0-37615 GCA_030248095.1 Ptycholaimellus sp. GST1_10 | reverse complement strand
TTATGGGTTGTTATAGTGCAAGCTTTGTTCGTTAAGACTTGGTTTATCGCATATGAAAATATGGAACTATATTCTCGTTATTTGTCGTTTCTACATGCTAATATATACGATAAGTGAGTGCATCTTAAGAATTATATATTTTCCAATCGACTAAATATATCCAAAGCATAAGTTGTGATATCATCGATCTCTTTGCATATCATCGTCTGCTCCACTCTTGTAGAAAAGGAAGGGTTCTAATCTGCTGCCGGTCGGTTTTCTTGTTCTGAAAGCACAGGAGGCGCAGGCCCAACATCCTCATTAGCAGTTTCAATCCCTTGGCGCAGGGTGAAGAAGGAAAAAACGCTTCACTACCTTCAAACGAAAAAAGTTGAGTTGTGCTCTATCCCTGCGCAATGATCCCGTCGCTCTGGTGCTGCCCCCTCGATTTGTGTGCGCTCATCTAGATGCTTGTCTCGGTTCGATAGGCTGATCTTCATCTAATTCGGTTCTTGCGAATGTGCTCTTGCACGTCGCCGAATCCTTGCGTATCCTCGATGATTTACCTCCCTGCGTGCTATATCTGGAAAATATCTGGAAAAAACAATTAAAGTATTAGTATAGATAGACTTATTCTATATGTTATCTTTAATTAGTTCCTATAGCTCTGTTGGCAGTTGTAGATGATTCTTTTGAACGCCCTTAGACCCCCTTGTCCTGTATGGTTCAGTAAAGTGGGATAGCTAGTGTTTAATCGTTTGATGACGTTGAATAGTTCATTACGTTTATATTTTTTCGACAGCATGTTTTCCACTAAACCCCTTATATTGTCTTCTAGCGCTCCCCACTCTGTACAGATTCGGCAGAACCTGATGACCTGACTATAGAAAGTATTCAGCCCTAGTTCCATCGGTTGGTTGCTATCTTTTTCAGGCATTGTTATGACTTTGAAACAGAAAGCCCGTCTTTTGTCGTATATTGTCCTTTCCCTGTCGTTAGTACTGAGTGACAGATCTAGAAATGCTATTTTGTCATTTTTAGGATAGTCATACCCTAAAGGTAGCGAGCTAGGATACATCTCTCTAGCGGCTGTCTCTAGACTCCCCTTATCGAAACTTAGAATATCATCTATATATCTTCGTGTTCCCTTTAACCTTTTGGCCAGCGTAAGGTTTTCTGGCTTCGTGAGAAAGTCGAATTCGAGTTTCGAGAGGACGAGGTCTGCTACTAAAGGACTACAGCTTGTCCCCATTGCTATTCCCTTTACTTGCTTGAAGATCACCCCCGTATATGTTACGAATGCCTCATTTACCACAGCCCTGACCATATTATGCACATCCCTCTCCGTTAGGCTTATATTTCTCCTGTCTTCGTTGCTATGCATGTACGAGTATTTACCCTTAGTTATGTATTTATTCTTGCGGAACATTATGTTTATGATCTCTCCTAATTTCTTAAGAACGAGTTCGTGTTCTAGTGCTGTAAAGAGCGTGCTAAAGTCCGCTGTGCACATATCTGGATTTGGTATCCCTCTCCCTGTCCTGATTACGTTTATTATTTCCCCGCTGTTTTTGATACTCCAGAATAGGTCAATCCCTCTCCTCTCCCCTATGCTTCTGCAATATCGTCCCCAGTGTTCCCCTATTGTTTTTAGAATATTCATCAGCTCCACCCCCAGTGTTTTTAGCGAACTTTTCTTTGCCCCTGCTATGAATCTAGCTCCAATTGGGTTTTTGTGGAATTTGGGCGCCATCCAGATAACCAGAATTGTTTCATTTTCGGCAGTCATTTCTCCCAGACCTAGTGAATCTAATAGGTTTTTGTGTCTCTCTATTAGCTCGTCTCGAGTTTCATTGGTCCATGGAATATAAGTCTGGTTTCCCTTAGCGCTCATGTTACCCTCTGCGTCCAGCTCAACCCCCATTTCCTTGTTCATCCTCTTTAGGTATTCCTTCTTACAAATTATGGCTAGGTTGTTTGAGGCTTTGTCTACCGGTGTAATTATCATGTCTCTGTGCAGCTCCCTTAATTGGTATCTGTATTCCTCGTCCACTTCGGTTACTTCGTTATCCTTCGTGTTAGTGGCCATTCGTGTCTTCGTGGTGTTGAAAATCCTCCATAGTTTGTTGAACATGTTCAGCGCCTCTTCTTCTGTAAGGCATTTTTCCTCTACCAGGCTTTGAGTCCAGAGTTGTAAGGTTCCCATGGTGGCGTGTCCGGCTTCGTCTAGTCCTGAACCATCGGTTGGCCTGTATTTCAGTCCTTTTGCGAAGATTTTAGCCAGTTTCGTATGTAGCCAATTTAGGTCTCCCGTCAGTACATGTCCCTTTGGTTTCAGTTTTCTGTCCTTGTAGCCACAGGTACAGTTTCCCAGCAAGATTTTCTCCAGTTTCTTCGCGTCTAAGGTTTTCAAGAATTTGCTGTAGTTTAGGACTGTACTTCCTAGCTGTTCCGGAAGAGACCACGAAATTCTAGTGTCCTTCATTTCGGTAATTTCTTTTTCATTGGCTTGGTTTTGTTCTATATATTTCTTCATAATCCTTGCTCCTCCCAGTCCTGTGCTGTATCTGTTGCAGTAGGGTTCTGTCACTGTTCTCTTTGGTACACTTTTCTTCTTCTTTGTTTTCGTCGAATTGAGTTTCACTCTTGACGTAGCATAACTACTTACTAGCTGATACTTAGCGAAGCCCGCATCGGTGAAGTCTCTCTTAAGGAATTCTACCAGTTGTCTTAGTTCAACATCTCTGAGTGCTGCCAGACACTTGAAGATCGACCTGTTTTCGTATCTTTTCTGGAAGATGTAATGTCCTATCCCTTCATAGTCGGCTGCATCTTTTATTTTTCCTCCTTCTTTTCTTCTTTTCCTTGTCCCTCTTTTTCGTTTTGTCTCTTCTTCGATTCCTCGCTGAGTGGTGATTTTGAACCAAGGCGGATTCCTTCTTTCTGCTGGATCTGTGGCGTCTGTGATGTTCCCTGACCCCTGTATGTTGGTGTTCAATCCCCACGGCCAGACGGTATTCAGGCAGGTAATCCATTTAGCCTCCTTCTCTTCTAGTTCTCGTTGTCCGCAGTCATCTCCTACCGTTTCTAAAATTGAAAGGCGCGGCAGAATTTCTTTTTCATGAGCCTTACAGAAATGTTTATAGATCATTGTCTCCTTGGTTGCATTTTTGATATTTCGTCTATGTTCTCCCATTCTGGTTTTCACTCTTTGTCTAGTGATTCCTACATATTTCATTCTACAATCTGGTTCTGTGCATTCGAGGCAATATATAACATTTCTGCAGTCGCACCCTACTTCTCTATTAATTAGACTTTTAATTTTTCTGTCAGTGTGACTTTGGAAGGTATTGAAATTTGTATTTGACCACATTTCGCAGGTCCCGCATCTGCCGCATCGTTGCGTGAGGTGGTGGTAGTCACTCTCATCTTCTCCCGCTGTTCCATTTCGTCCATTTCGTTCTTGTGTCGTTGGTTTCCCGTCCAGATCGAACTCCAGTCCTTTCTTCCTATCTTGCAAGGCGCGCCACCCTGAATTGTTAGTTGTACTGGCGTCGAGAGTTTGCCGTGTGGGTATAGCGTGTGATGGTCCCCTTCTAACAGTGTTAAGGCTACTACTGGCGGCAGGTGGTCCCGTCGTTCCCGGCCGCCCGATCGGAGAACGTGTGGGGGTTCCCGTGGCTCTGGCAGTGGTCCGTAGACGTACCTGAGATACGGGGAAAGGGGGGGCTGTATTGGTGTACTGCATGGTTGGTGGTTGCGTTTATGCATCGCCATGCATCTTGCATTGGGTATGTTGTGGAGGTGTTACTAGATTCACGAGTACTGTCATTGGTGGATATGTTCAGTTATATATCAAGGTTAATATTCATTTTTATTGATTTTTGGAAAATATCATATATTGCTTGATTTCGAGTCAGGATTTCTCAAAATGTCGTTTCGTATATTAATTTTCGTATATGTGTTGATAAATCCGTATATGATGAACAAGATAATGACAAAAATGATAATTGTTCATAGTTCAATTGAAACCTTCTCTTAAATTCTGTTTTTAATGATATGTCTTATAGTGGTTCGTTACTTAAGCCCTCTTGTTTGTTTGGAAAAGAATGAAAGAATGAGAAGGAATGAAAGAGAGTATTAGCATGACCTGCTCTAGCCAGTCTCTTCTGACAGTTCTAGAGGGGCAAATCGAAGAGCCCTTGGCTGATGCTCGATTGCAGGGCGCTGTGGCTTCTCTTTTTCTCGTAGCACATCTCTCTCCGATGGAAGCAGGTAGGTGGTCGTGGTAACCTTCAGTCCGAGGGTCTTCGTGTGGCCAGTGCCGCCGTACGAGACCGTCACCATCTCAGGAGGCAGGGCTCGCAGGCCCAGCTCCCGCACCACACTCTCCCGCACCCAGCTGAAAGTTGCTCCTGAATCAAGAAGCACGAAAGCCTGGACCGCGGTGGTCCGGCGATCGCTGGTGATGGTGGCCTTGAAGGTGGCCAGGAAGGAGGTCAGAGTCCCCGCGCACCCGGTCGTGTTCAGGCTTGCGTGGTTGGTGGAGGAGAAGGAGCTGAGGGCGCTTTCGGGCGTCCCCCCGGTGGAGTCCCCGTGGAGGGCGGTGTGGTGGCGATGCTGGCAGCCGTCCACCTGGCATCCCCCGTACTTCGCCTCACACCCCCGTGCTCCGCCCGCATGCTTGCCTAAGCAAAAATAGCAGAGGTTGCGGCTGGATGCATTAGCCTTGCGCTCGGAGGCGGTCTTGAAGGCCGTGCACTTGATGGCAGAGTGGGCGGCGCCGCAGAAGGGGCAGCGGTGTTCAGGCCGCTTGTCTGGCCCACCCTGGCCTCCTCGTCCCTGCTCCCCGCCCCCGGCTGGCCGATGGGGCTGGTGGGGCCGCTGTCCCTGTTTGCCATCCTTCCGCCCTCCACCCTGGAACCCAGTCTGTGGCTTTCGTGACCCTCCCCCGTGTGGGGTCGGGCGGCTGGAATGGAAGAAGGAGGTCTCGTGAGCGGAGCCGTCAGCCTGGGCGCTGGAGCGGAGAAGCTTGAGCTCTGCCGAGAGCAGCTCCTCCAGCGCCTTGTGGCCGGGCACTGCCGTCAGCCCCGCGCGAAGTCGCTGCTTCTGGATGTCGCGGGCCAGGGTTGGTGGGAGCTTCTGGAGGAGAGTGTAGGTGTGGGTGTCCAGGGCGTCCTCGACCACCCCCAGCGTCCGCAGGCGGGCGCAGATGAGGCGGTAGCTGTCCGTGAACTCCTCCAGTGCCTCCAGGTCGTCCTCCACCACTGGCTGTAGCCCCGCCAACTCCTGAAAAAGACTGGTACGGACTTGCTCCGCCCTGTCGTAGTTGTCGTCCAGGATCTTGAGGGCGTCGGTGAAGGCGGTGGGGCTGTGCTGGTCCAGCGGAGTTATCTTGGCGAGGGCCTTGCCGTCCAGGTTGTTGCGCAACCAGGCGAACTTGTCCTCAGGGTGCAGGGTGGCGTTGGCCTCCAGGCGATGGCTGGCCCAGGAGCGGAAGTGAGCGTAGGCGCCGATGTCGGTGCCGTCGAACACCGGGTAGTCGTGGGTGAGCTTAGGAAGCAGCTCCTTGAGGGCGGGCTGGACTGGCGCAGGCTGCTGGACTGGGATTAGCGGAACCCCCGGGGCCGGCGCCGCCGGCTGGACTGCCCCAACCACCGCTGTCAGCGCCGCCTGCTGCTGCTGGAGCATGTCAGTCAGCATCTGCTGCTGAGCTGCCCGCTCCGTGGCCGCCTGCTGCTGGGCTGCTTGCTGCAGCTGCAAAAACTGTTGCATCATTTGAGCCAGGGCACCGGCCATGCCGTCTGCCCCCGGAGCTGGAAGGACGGGAGCCTGGAGGGCGACTGGAGCGTAGTTGGCAGCCTGGGTGCCGACGTCGTTGGGAACGGCCACTCCACCGTCGAGCAGCTGCTGAACCATCGGCCGGGGCCCTGCGCCGGCACCGTCCGGCTGGTCGCAGTCCCAGCAGAGCACTTGGAAGCCGGTGTCCTTCTTGCCGTTGTTGGACAGGGTCTGGAGGATGGTCCAGGAGTCGACCGCTGCTGACCCCGGAGGCTGGAAGCGCCGATCCAGGCCGGGCAGGCAGAAGACGCCTTCACAGGCACCGCAGATGATGCGGTGGTCGCCATGCTTCCCGTCCACCCCGGCGGGGCAGTTGTTGCAGCACTTCCGACGAGACTTGAGAGGAAGAACAGGAGGGGCCATCCTAGGTTTGAGGCATTAGATGGTGGAAGAGAGGGAGGCGAGCCTTGCGAAAGCCGAGGACAATCTCGAGGCTGTAGCCGGCGTGCCAGACCCGAAAGCCCACCAGAAACCCATTGAAGGCCCAGATTCTTACCACAAAAACAGGCTCCAAATTGCTTCTTCGTTTTATCTCATAATGAAATCGGGGTGGCGAGAGCCGAGAGTCAGCAGTACGGGACCCAAAATCATTCAACCAAGTCAATGCTGTGGCAGCAGTTGGAACCAAAAAACGGAGGTGTCGAAATATTAGTGGAACAGCTAGGGAACACTGCCAGCCAGGGAAGGCAGCCAGCGAGAGCTTCAGCTCCCCCTTTTCAACACAGGAGCAAGGTGGTGGGTCTCCTCTGTTGAAGAGCGAGAGCTGGAGCTCTCACTGGCCGCCTTCCCTGGCAGTGTTACCTAGCAGTTTCAATAATTTTTTGACACCTCCATTTTTTGGTTCCCACTTTCTAAGCCATGCTGTAAGCCCATTTTAAGGCCTTTACTGCAATTTTTGGTATTATTAAAAACGGTTCAAATTTTAAGCTCCCACTGGAAAATCATTCACAGACTGCCTAGAAGTCATTTTACAGCTGATCAAAGTGAGTGTTTCCTGGTGCTTGGATCACCCTGTAGATCAAGGGCTACATCCCATGAAGACAATGATTATATAGTGGGTTATAATAATAGCCCCAAAAGTATCTCTTATCTTCTGTTTATTTGTAATTGAAGTGGGGGAAATTGTTTTTCAGCTTTAATTGAATTCTACTTTCGACTGAAGTGGATGAAATTTTTTGTAGCAAATAATAGGTATTTTACTTTAGATTGTTAATTTTGTGCACAGTAAAAATTATCGCCAGTCCAATGTGAAAATGGATGAATTAATGAGAAGAGAACACCTACCAAATGACTAATCAAAATGTGGAAATATTTTTGACCGCGGAGCAGCCCAAGGGCCGCTCCGCAGTCTATAGAGGTTACTCAACTTTTGTCCTTATATATATATATATATATATATATATTTCTGGAAATGCTGGGAATGGGCGAATTCCTAACGGATTTGGACAAACTTTTTTTTCCTGAAAGGTAATGCAATTTTAGAAAGATCTGGAGGGGTGGAACCGGTTTCCGAGCATTTGAAACATTACTTTTTTGGGTAGAATGGCTTGAAAATTGTGGTAAGAATGGCTTATGGGTAGTGGATTGAGGAGGAGGATGGGGCCCCTCCAATTCCCCAGCACTCCCACCAAACCAGACAAGCCTATCAAGCAACCCAAACAGCTACCCTTCCTCCCACATCATTCTGGCGCCTGAAAGAAATTGGAGATCCCACTCGTGAGTGCATGAACAGACTGCAGCCTGTTTGCTTCCATTGGTTGTGGAACGCATTGGAGCCCAGGGCAGAGGTGAACAGCGAGGCAAAAACAAGGCGAGTGGCAACATCTCTCTTCCAATCAATTGATCCCTTAGCCCTCAAGCAACTGACTTTCTGACAGGCTGACTGGGAACTTGGCAAAGAGGATGTAGGCATGGCATTGATGGTGGCGTTGGCCATGCCGGCAGTGTGGAGCTGGTTCAGAGCATCCAATATGCCATCCGCCAGGGCCTCAAGGCTCACAAGGTCCTCCTCTGCTGCCAGGCTCAGATCTTGGAGGTTGTGGAAGAGAGCAGCCTTGAGGAGGTTGGAGCGCTGGTAGTTCGCGTCCAGCATCTCCAGGGCCTGGCCGCAATCATATGATCAAAAGAAGAAAATGCTACAGCATGATAAGCTTATGAATTTTCGATCATCAAAAAGAAATAAACTAGTATTAACACATTCGTGATTTATTTTGAATTGAATTGAGCATAAATTTTAACATGATTATTTCATTGGTTTTGTCCATCTAAAAACTTCACTGGTAATTCATAAGCAGGCGGCAATTGATGGCAGAAACCCTTTCTCAGCAGAGTATTCTATTTTGTGTTTATCATCAATTTTTGCTTAATTTTTGAGCAATATTTAAAACAAGTATATGGCGCAAAGCGCAATAGGTGACCGCGGAGCGCTTACACATCCACATGTAGTAAAATTCAAAAATTAAGGAAAAATTCTGCTGTGAAGGTGATCATTGCATCTCAAAAGGAAAATTCTGTGGTTTCTCAACCATTTTCAAAAGTAAGCACAGATTTGGAATCGTTATATACGACTTGTGAACAAAAAAACTCAAGTTGTCTGTGCAATTCTCAAGATTACAGGTGCTACAGCGCAAAAACTGTATATTGCAATTTTCAAGCCTTTCTACCCAAATAAGTAATGTTTCAAATGCTCCGGGACCGGTTCCACCCATCCAGATCTTTCTAAAATGTTATTACCTTTCAGCAAAAAAAAAGTTTGTTCGAATCCATTGAGAATTCGCTATTTCTCAACATACCCCATTTTTCAAAGTTTCTACCCAAAAAAGTAATGTTTCAAATGCTTTGGGACCAGTTCTACACTTACAGTACTTCCTAAAATATTATTACCTTTCAGGAAAAAAAAAGTTTGTCAAAATCCGTTGAGAATTGAGCATTTTACAGCATACCCCATTTTTCAACATTTCTACCCAAAAAAGTAATGTTTCAAATGCTCAAATTCCGGGTCTACCCCTCCAGATCTTCCTAAAATAGCATTACCTTTCAGGAAAAAAAAAGTTTGTCCAAATCCGTTGAGAATTCGCCCGTTCCCAGCATTTCCAGACATACATATATAAACATGAGGACAAAAGTTTAGTTACCTCTATAGACCGCGGAGCGGCCCTTCGGGCCGCTCTGCGGTCAAAAACACTTTCTAATTAAATTTTTTTGATTAATTTTTGAAATTTAGTTTTTTTAAGCCTTAAAAAGAAGAAATACATGCCCCACTTGAAGCATGCTTCGTAATAAAGATAGATCATTGTGGAGTATTACAGCAGCAACGTAGCGAGGATCTCTTTCATCATGCACCGAAGGGAGAAAGTGGAGGAGGACAGGGGCAGGTTTACAGACAGAATGAACTAGGCACTGCTCTGCCCACCTGCATCGGCTCAAGGTCAACGAAACTGGCTTGGGAAATGCCACAGTGCACCCACGGGTGGCCAGGAAGAGGTGGAAGGGAATCACACCAATCAGCTAGAGTAGGCAGAGGAACAGGACCTCGGATTCTAAGCTACAAGCGGCAGAACGAATCAGGAGGGGGAATCATCAGATCCAACGTGGCGGAGGCGGTGGGGCCGGAGCAGTGGAGCGGAGCCAAGCCGATCGTCAAGAGCCTCGCAGAGCCCGTGATGTTCTGGCCATGCTGGGATCTAAGGACAGTAGACGGATTGAGCTCATGGATGGTGCCCGATCGAGGCGTCTTCTCAGACTCGAGCTCTGGTTCTGCAAACGTAGACATTCCTTCCATTCCCGGGCCTTTCTTCGGATGCTCGTTCCACATGAGGTATAGTGAGAGGTCCAGAAGAGAAGGGCCCCAGTAGAGATGAAGGCAAGTACGACTACGATGATCTTGATGATCGGCTTGACGTTGATTCCCAACCAGGATGTCTTGGCTAGTTCTTGGACTCCTTCGTACAGAGCGTTAATGATGCCTCCCACCGAGTGTCTGCATGCTTCGAGGTCTTGGGTCATGCTGTTGGAACCGAGGACAGAGTAACTCATGTAGTTAATCAGTCCATTGAGGTTCCTTTCAAATGCAGGTAGGTTTGACGAGTAAGCAATGAGATCAGCAAATGGAGGTCTCAGTTGTGAGTTGAACAGGACTGGAGTGTCATACAGGATGTTAGGCAGTGGATGTCGAACACTGGGCAGCTGAAGGAGTGTGGCAAACAAACTATGTATGAAGCTCTTGAAGAAGGCAGCAGTCTCGTTGATTGGGACTGAATCTGTGAACTGGAAGGGGTGGACTTGATGACAATCCGCGATGGGGCTGTGATGGGTCAGGTCTGTGCCCCCGTTGTCTGGCAGGAAAAGGAGTTCCCCCGTCTTGAGCCGTACAGGCAGGAAGATGTAGCAATTCTCTTCTCCTGGAAGTTGGTGGCTCGAGTAGACAGCCTCCACTTCCGCTTCCAGACACTGAGAGACGTAGAGGGCCGATCCCAGTATCTCCGCAGAGATGTCTTGGTGGCCCGTGATGGCTCAGACGCCATTACTGGGGCTCATCTGGACCATCTGCTTCAGCATCTGATACTCACATTCTTCCATCAGACACATCCTGTGCTCATCACTTGACTCCACTCGCTTCGTCAAGTCCACCTGTTCGTCCATGATGTAGTGCAACTTTGCTCCCACTGGATCGTGGTGCTGAACCCAGTTCTCAATGTGGAGCAAGGTCTCATGAATAGCTTCCTTCTCCACATCCTTGTTGAGATCTTGGCGAGGTCTCTCAATAGGGGTCGGAAGCGAAGAGTAGGGCTCCATCCATGGATGAGCGGCAAAGTGCGGTTCTCCCTCAGTCCTCATCGTCCTCTCTGCTCCGGGCTCCTCTCTCTGATTCTGCCTTGCCTGTGGTGGGTTCCGAATAGTGATGGGTCCATCCTTGATGGCATCATCCTCGCCGTTGAGTCGAGATAACCCTTCCACTTCCTTAGCATCCTTGAAGAGTTTGTCCGTCAGTTGATCCCATTCGTCCCACTTCCTCCATTTCTCTTTCTCTTCTTCCGTGGGAGACACTTCTTCCCTCTTTTCTCTCCATGTGGATGAGAGGCTCGACGGAACGTCGGTGGCGCTGCCTCCCTGGGTGTAGTTGAGGTATAGGGCTCCTCCTTCCTGCGAAAGCAGCATTCCAGTAGGAAGGCAGTCCAGAGTTCCCTTAGTGTAGGGGAAGTCTTCCTCGGGAGGGTAAGTGGAGAAAGTGATGGAGAGTTGAGGGAATCGGACTTGAGATCCCATCATGTCTCCCCCGGACCTTCCAAAGTAATGGAAGGGGCAGTGCTTTAGGATTGGTGCGTCGTTCCAGACGATGGTGTATTGAGGTTGGACACAACTCTCCTCCTCAACGTGCCATCCCTTGAGAGATCCAAGGTCCGAGATGAGAGCCTGGTGTCCTGCATACACCGTCCCTTCGAGGAGGTAGAGGTTGATAGTCTGGTAGACGTGGGTCTTGAAGCAGCAGTGCCATTCATGGTACTGGGACTGATTAGTGGACCAGAGGGACTTGTCCATCTGCACCAATTCCAATCCTCTGAACTTCCGTTCTGTCCACACATAGTTGCATTTGCCGGCTGGTATGCTCATCTTCTCGATAGGGTTGGAGATTCCCCAATTGAGGGAGGAGGTGAAGCCATCCCATCGCGTAGTGGTTGTCATGACTTCCAGGATGCACTGCACGGCGGGGACACTAGGTCCTTTGGCGGCCGGAAGCCATAAGTCCACCTCGTGACATGAACGTTTGACTGACCTTCCGTAAATGGAACAATCCCTTGTTTGCTCCGGAAGATAGAAGGGTCAACCTCCCCCGCTGTGTCGGTAGCAGAGTTGGAACTTCATGTTCGTCAGCAGTGAATGAGTGGTGGTGGAGGGTGGGTAGGTAGGTCTGGCAGTAGTTGTAGTGAACAGTCCCATCGCGATCAGAATCACGGTCATCACGTGCTCCACTCGTTGTCTCTTCACCCCTCTCATTTCTCATTGTGGGTTTCCCGTCTGGGGAAGGGAGTCGTTCCTTCCTTCCTTTGGTTCCCCTGCGTCTCGCCTCTGGCTCTCTCATATTTTCTGCAACTCCCGCCGTCGAGCTTGCTGGCATGCCAACCTTGTCTTCCAGTACTCCTCCGGTTGGATGGTCTGGAATTCGTAGTGCCAGTGCTCCGGGGTGAGTTGTCCTTCGACAACTCGAATGTGGCTCTGTGGGCAAGGCTCTACCTCCCGTTGTCGTCTCCTTACTTCCTCGATCAGGGTCCTCATCTGGAGTAAGTAGCCCTTCGCCTTCATCCCATTCTCATCGAACAACTCCCAGACAAATGGAAACTCCACTCGACTCAGCAGACGAGCAAGCTGGTCAATGTCTTCCTTGGCCGCTGGGGCCGTCTCCCTTCTTGGGTAGAGGAGGTGGGGAGTCCAGTGGAGCCGCAGTTGTCTCAGATCGGGAGGTGGGAGTCCTGGAAGGGTCTCTCCTCCCAGCAGGTTCTTGTCCGCTGGAGTCACGACTAAGAAGGAACGCTAGGAAGCTTGATCCATCAGGAGATGAGTGACCCGCATTAGGCGTGATAGGATGAAGAGTCGCTCAGTTGCCTCTGTCTCCAATCCTTGTAGGTCTAACAAGGCAAGGTGAGTCAATGCAGGGAAGCGCATGAGCCGTTGTGGCAGTGCCAGTGACTCTTCTGCGGAGGCATGTCCCACATATTGCACCTTCGTGACAGTCATTGGCAGATCCTCGATGTCTGCTGTGGTAGCCACTACGAGCTTGGGAGTGAGAGTGCTCAGGCCCACAAAGGGGCCGATTATCCGTAGCCTTGTGAGCTCCTTCAGTGGGATGGATCCCGTGGGCACATCCCATGATGGCATTTCCGTTCCTCGAGTCTGGATGTCCAGTATGGCCAGCTTGGCCAGCAACATGTCCCATGCTCCTGCCCACCATCTTCCTGCTTCCTCCCTGGGTCCGGCTGAGGTGAGCCTGGGTAGGGAGAGGATTCTGAGGTTGGGAGTGAGTCTCTTCAGGTTAGGCATTTGTATGGTCGCATGCCGGTTGAAGGTCAGGCTCCGTAGTTGGGGTAGTGGCAGACGCCACTTCATCTCCTCAATGACATCCTCCACCACTTCCAAGTTGATGTGGAGGGTCCGCAGCTGAGACAGCTGAGAGAGGGCGGCCCAGTCATTGGTGTCAAACTGTGTGCAACCGTAAATCGTCAGCTTCTCCAATCGGGGGGCTCGCTCCACTACGTCTGTTATGGAGAGGCTGGAGCCAATTGTCATCCATCTCACGTTTGGTTTCGGAAGACGCCCAAGAGTTCCCTCCCATGCCGCTACTCCTTCTAGTCTGGGAGGTAGGGCATTCCAGATCGTTTGTGAGATGATGCTCAGCTTGAGGACCTTGAGTCTCCGACTCTGTCGTAGACACTGCATGAAGATCTGATGGTAGAAGTTGGCCGTGAGGTAGACAGTGTCCTCCTCGCGTAGTGGTGGTTCTAGGAGGAGGGGAGGACAGATTTCGCCGTCCAGAGTCCAGGCGTCCATGCTCAGCTCAAATCCACTGGGTGTCAGAAGATTGAGTGTAACTTTCCGCATCCTGATCCTCTGCTGTTCTCTGCATCCAAAACTTCCAGTGCTGATTCTCTTCACTTCTCGTTTCTCCAGCACTAATAATATGACGACATGGTTGGAGACGATCGTCATCTGAGATCCAGAGTTGAGGATGCATTTCGTGTCAGTATTCCTCGTCCAATCCTCTGAATAAAGGAGCGCCGGGAAGGTGAGCATGATGGGTTCCGCTTTGGGGTTCCTCTGTTGGGGCGAGTTAGTGTGTCGCCAAGGCGCCAAAGATCTAGGGTCGAGAGTGTCCCTCTCTGGCCATTGCTCGTCTTTGCTGCCACTTGATCTATGATGGACGAGGTTGATGCCGAAGCGAGGTGCGTGGGTCACCTGAGCCAGGGTGAGTGGCGAGGTGCTCCATGGTCGGGGTTGGGCATAATGGCGTGGTCGTGGTTGGGTAGTTGGCTACTGTCTTCCTGCCGGCGGGCCGGGAGATAGTGGTCTGTGCGGCGTGGCGGGCGGGTCGGGGGTTGTGGAATCTGTCCAGTCGATTCATTGGGTGTTGGGTTCGTTTGAAGGCTCACTGTTGGTCTTGTTCGGCGTTCGGGCAGGACCAGCACATGGGAGTCTAGCGCGGCTTCAGGCGCCTGTTGATTTTGTTCCATCTGTGCTGCAGCGGAGCATGGCTGCGAGATTGGGTCTCAGGCTATCCTTTCTGCAGGTCGGACGGGGCCCAGAGATGGCGGTCTTTCTGAGTGTCTTCCCACCCCTGGCCGGAACCCCGCTACGCCTCGGTCGGGATAGGACAGGGCCATGCCGATGGAGTCCGCGCGTAAGAAGTCTGCCATGACTTCCTCAGAAGAGGGGTGTGGGGGCGTGGTGCTGTCGGGATGTAGACATCTCGAGCAAAACCCACTGCTGTGTCCTCTCAGAACAGAGGGGTCCTTTGCTGGCTGACAGCTCTGTGGTGATCTGCTAAGATGCTTCTATAGTTGGGTCATGGTCCCGTGGGTCGTGGGGCGTGGTTCAGCTCAGGTAGTCGAGTTCGCCAAAATGGGTCTTGCATCCTTCCTCTTGGGCTCAAGCCTCGTGGTTCCATTGTGGCCTGCCGAGAACGCTGAGAGTGCTTCTCCTCAGGGTTCACCAACGTGGGATGCAGTTGGCTCAAGAGTTGGTGTCCTACCGGTCCGTCCGGCCCTCTGCCTTTGGGTTGATGATCGGCATTCGCTTCTCCATTGGCAGCCTCATGCTGAGTGATCAGTTCGTCGAAGGTTCCTGGGCATAGATGTTCCATGAGGGTTTGGGTTCTCATGGCTTCTCCCTCATAGTGTGGAGGCATGGGAGTTGCCCTCGGACAGGTCAGGGCTCTCTGGTAAGAGGGCGGGCCAGGTGTCAGTTGCGGCAAGTGTCGTAGCACATTGGCAACTGATTCGTCCAGTTCCGCCACTAGAAACGGGGAGCTATACTGCTGGAAGGAATGTCATAGGTTGTCCGGAACCCCGGGTCGGACTTGTGGGTGTGGGTGTGGGGGAAGGGAAGACATCTGTCTGGGTGGAGAGGGGTAAGCTGGGTGTGGGATGAAAGTCCTGGGCAATTGATGGGGTGCAGTGATGTGTGGGGGTGGGTGCACCAGGACTGTGGTTCCATTGCCATGCGGATGGAGGATGTTGCCTAGTGTGTGTTGGACTTGGTACGGTGTCCCTCTGATGTTCTCCTCATAGCGGGGGGGTCATTGCGGAAAGGTGAGTGCCCTGATGGGTACTGCGCTGTAAGCGGGAGTTGGCAATCCTATTAATGGCAGGATGTTGGGAACCACTTCTCCCTCTACTGCTCCGGAGTTGACCGTAGACTGGTAGCCCATTGACAGCAGATTCCCCATTGTGTGCATAGCTCCGGGCATCTGAGGGTGGAGCCATGGCTGTTGTGGGTACATTGTCAGTGCTCCTTGGGGCTGGACTGTGGGAAGTCTTTGTTGAGGGGTAGGGTCCTGTGGTGGCCGCAGTGGTGGTAGCGGGCATTGTTGTTGAAGGACGGGGCTGGACAGGGCCATGCGCGACGGGTACGATGGGTACGACGGGTACTGGCCCTCCCACGGCCACCTGTTTGCCGGAGGGATGAAACCTACGATGCCGTTGGCACCTGCCATCGCTTCTGTGGTCGCTTGTAGTTGATGTCGCATGGTCAATAGTAATTGGTAGTGTTGCTGGAGTTCCGGGCGTCGGGGGTTGTCCTGGGAGAGGTTGTCCAGTTGGGTTTCCATTTGAGTGACGGCTTGCGACGCATGGCTCCAGTTGGTGTAGGCTTGACGCATGGGTGCTGGTGGGTCGGGCCACGGTTGATTGTCGTCATTAGCGTCCGTTGGCCCTTCCTCCATTGCCACTACGGGAGTTCCGTTGCTGTGACTGGAGTTCATGTCCATGCAGAAGGCATCACTTGTCTCAGGGTTGATCACTGTGGCTTCCGGTGGGGGACGATCTCTGTGGTAGCCCAGTAGGGTGCAGGCTTCCTTGTAGAGGATGTGGCACACAGCGAGGAACTGTCTTCCACAATCGCCATGCTCCTCGCCGGCGAGCAGGATGTCTAGGTTCGTTGGGTGGAAAACTCCTTGTGTGACGAGTTGTTCCACAATGGAACATACTGACGTGTTGTTATTAGGAGCACATGGCAGACACTGATAAGAGGCGGTGCTCCTATCGAGAAGATAGCAGCAGATAATCATGACTCGTGTGGCGTCCTTTGATCCAAAGAGCAGGCTCAAGTCCCCTTGAGCACAGGTCGGCTATTGGTCTCGTCCGCATCGGTCGCAGGCCAGTCGGTCAACCGGGTCGAAGGTCTTCTGGCAGCGGTAGCACTGGGCGACGGAGTTGGGTGGCAGGGTGGACATGTTGGCTGCACTGAGACTTGCGTCTGTGGTGCATCCGGTTAGACTTCTCACTACTGATCACTTTCAGCTACAACAGATCCATGGTTTAGTTTGTCTCATCAGAGTGCTGGCGTGTCACGGAGCATGAGTTACTCAGCAATGGGTGGCCTAGTGGAGAGCGGTGGCTTCAGGCATACATGGCACTAATGCGCCATTCCCAGACAAGTTGTCCAGGTTGTGGTATCATGAGACTGCTGGGTGTTCCTCTCGGGGTTCTGAGCTGCTTGTCATTTAGTGTTTCCTATGCAAATCTGGTGTCTCCTTCAATGCGCTCGTAGAAATGTGGTAGACCTTTCAGCAGAAAGCGAAACGAAGAAGGCAGGGAAGGAGGGAGAGGAGATGGCAGGCAAGCGACACGGGTAGGGCACAAAGGAGGTGGAGGGTGGGTAGACGTGGGAGCACCGGAAGGTCTGCTCTAGTCTCTGGGCTGATTGTCGTGTTCCTGTGCCCGCTGTGGTCTGGCCCATCATGTCTCCTCTCAGGGTCTCCGTGAGAAGATGTAGCGGCAGTAGCTCTTGGGTAGGATGAATTGTCTCATGACCAGATCCTCCGGATGTTGGTGATGCGCCTGTCGGAAGGCGTACATCATCTGATCAAGAGGGATCCATCGGTTCAGTTCCAGAACGAAAGGGAACTTTACTTTCGCCATCGATCTCATAATCCTCACCAGTCATGCTCCTCCGATGTCTTGACGCGGGGAGCTCGTGTCGGCATCCCATGCGAATCCCTGGGGGAAGGGGCTGGTGTACTAGAGCCGCAGCACCTTGAGGTTCGGTGGCAAGAAGCCTTCCTTGGGCATGGGAAATCCTTTGTCCCGTGGAGAGCCTTCCGGGATGCATAGTGTCCCAAGGACTTCAATTTGGGTAGACTTCGGAGCAGCTTCATCATCTCCGGGAATTCCGTTCTGAAGTTGCCATGTAGATGCAGTTTGGACACAGTGGTGGGAAGTTTGGGGAGGTTTTTGGTCAGTCGAGCTGTTGTCATGAACGGCGCCAGAGTGGACAGTTTCTTGTGCAGGTCACCCAGCTCCAGGAGTTGCAGCTTCTTGAGCGGGCTGTGTCCAGAGGCTGGTGTGAAGCCACTTCAAGCTCGGGTGGGAGCATGTCCTAGAGGGAGGATCCTGAGCTTGGCATGAGCACCCAAGGGAGTTCGAGGGAGGTCAAATTGGGCGTCAACTCCCTCAGATTCAGAGCCCTTATTTTGTCCACGTTCGCAAATGCTAGCTGTCAAAGCTGAGGGAGTGGTGTGTCCCACTCTCCATAGAAGAAGGAGTTCCAGTCGGAACCAACGTGGAGGCAGAGCTTCTTGAGTTGTAGAAGATTCTTGAAGTGGAACCACTGCTCGGTTGAGGGCTCCATCCCTTGGCCTCCATGTAGATGTAGTTCTTCCAGGTTGGGTGTCAAGTGTTCCAGAGTGCGTCCCGACAGTTCCCAGCAGTGAAGAGCCTTGAGATTGCTCTTCTGGAGATTTCCTAGCGATCCTTGGAAGTACGAGATGCAGGCGATGGTGTCGGGAAGAGCATTCCAGAACTTGGGCTTCATTGTCTGAATCCTCTTTCAAGACCTTGGCGGTTTGAAGGAAGGGTTGAAGGTATCGAGAGAAGTTCTTGACGTTGATCCGATGATCGGTGACATCGAGGACTTGCAGGGTCTTTGTCAGAGATGGAAGCATGAACAACTCTTTCCTGGTGGTGACTTGGAAGTAAACGAAGGGGAGACAGTGTCTCGGAGTCCTGGCGTCTTCCCAGTTTTGGGACTCCCGATTAGATGCTCATGGCCCTATGGCTCTTTGGAGGTCCAGCTTTCCCATGAATAGATGGTGGGGAACGTGGAGATGGCAGGGAGAGCCACCGGAGAGACTGCGTAGGACATTCAAGCCAATGAGTTCTATGTTGAGAACTCTCCACAGACATCCCCAGGTGTCCTCTCTTTCTGTTTCTCTCTGGTTCTCCTCTTCCGTGTCTTTGGAGCTTTCCGCTGTTTCCACTTTTTTGGTTATCAGTATCATTTCGACCCAGTGTCCTCCTCTGGCCACTCTCTTCCTGAGGTCGTAGTTGAAATGTAGGTTGGGAAGGCGAGCACAGTCTTGTGAGTAGGTGGTGATGGGCGGCGGAAGGAGGGCTTGCATCACTGGTGGTGGAGTGAGTGGTCTTGCCGCCCTATATCCCTCGGTGCCTGGTAGGTGCTGTTGATTCGTCGTAAGCATGCTCCTGGATGGGACGTATGGCTGGTTTGATGCGGAGGGCTGGAGGTTGTCGATGATGGGCTGCTGGAGCATGTACGCCGACAGGGGCAGTGGCAGGTCACTGTAGGACTAGAGCCGGGGCTCAGAGCTGGGCTCAGTGGGGAGTCTGGGCCAGGGTCTGAGGAGAGATGGGCTGCTGAGGGGGTTGGCAGAGGGAGTGACTGAGGCTGGAGGAGTAGCTCGCCGGGTACCTCCGATCCTCCCCCCGCATCGGGGGCAGGGCCATAGTGGAGGGGAGGTGGTGATAGTGTAGAGAAGCAGGGGACGGATTTCCAAGCTCCTGTGTGGAGGCCAAAGCAGGCTAGGCAGAGGCCTGTCCCTCTGGAGTGCTGGTGGAAAAACTTCAGCTTCATTTATCACCATTAGGTGTTGAAAGAAGCCTCCTGTGCATGATCAGCCAGTGTGTGTGTGGAAGAAAGGTGTGTAAAGCTGACTAATAGGGCAATTAGGCTGAGAGAGGGGGATTGTGAATGATTCAGGCGCTGAGGCAGTGGGGCGATTAGAGCTGACAGATGGGCACCAGTGTTTGTAGAGGCGGCTTTTTGCGAGGGGCGCAAAAAGGCAGGGGGGTGGTGGCGGTGCGGAGTCATTAATCGTCCGTGCTTAGCTGCTCCTTGGAGGATGCTTTTTCTGGAGGGGCGAAAGAAGAGGGGTGTGGTGGCAGGGCAAGTCATTAATCTCCTCTGTTTGCCAGCTCCTTGGAGGCTGCTTTTTGTGGCTTGCACCAAAAAACGTAGGCCTGCAGAGGGAGGAGCAATTAGTCCGCCTTCTCTTCTTGCCGCCCTTCTTGCGAAGACTGGGGGAGCAGGTTCCTGATAGTGAAGGCTGGGGGTGCACAGGGGAGTGTGTTCGTGGAGCTGTGGAGCGGAGTGTACAGCGAGGGGGTGTAGGCAGGGGGGAGTTTGAGGGGTGCCGAATAGTAGGTAGGAGGGCTAGGGCAGGCGGCGAAGTGAGGCGAAACTTGAAGCTGGCTGTATAGGAGGCCAGGCTTTTGCTTGCTCCGAATTTGCTGCCATGCACTTTATGCATTGTCAAAACCATCGTAATGTGCTGCCCTGAGCCGAGATTTCCCGTTTGATGCAGTCACTTGAGGCTGTCGAAACAGATGTCCAGTAGGCTGTGTTTGTCAGATCAGCCTCCTAGTTGGCTGTGAAGCAAACTCCAAGTAGTCTGCACTTTTCGCATTCAGCCACTCATTTGGCTGCAAAGCAGACTCGAAGCAGTCTGCACTCGTCCAGTCAGCCGCTGGTTTGGCTGCGAGGCGGACTCCCATTGGCCCGCACTGACAAGAATCAGCCACTTGGTTGGCTGCGAAGCAGGCTCGAAGTAGCCTGCGCTCGTCCAGTCAGCCACTTGTTTGGCTGCGAGGCGGACTCCTTTTGGCCCGCACTGACAAGATCGGCCACTTGTTTGGCCACAAAGCAGGCTCGAAGTAACCTGTGCTCATCCAGTCAGCCACCTGGTAGGCTGTGAGGCGGACTCCTAGTGGCCCGCACTGACGAGATCAGCCACCTGTCTGGCTGCGAAGCAGACTCGAAGTAGTCTGCATTTGTCGAATAGCCGCCGGGTAGGCCTCGACTGATGCTGAGGGTTCATTGTTCCGTTCTCATTCCCATGTCGATAACCAGCCATCTGGTAGGCTGGGCGCTGTCATTGCCACCTGGTAGGCCTGCGCTGTCGCAAAACCTGTGCTCATCAGCTCAGAGTTCCATAGAACAAATTCACTCTCCTCTGCATCCTCCTTCCATCTGTCGATGGCTCAAGGTGGCAAAAGGCATACTAGGCCTTTGCAGAGTAACTAATGGGCTGCTCTGCCTCCGAAGAGAGAAGGAATGAGGGGCTTTGCCAGCCCTTCACGTGATGCCGCTCCCATGTCGGTCGTCCCAGCTATTGAATCCTGCCATTCTCCCGCTTCCTCAGCAAATGGGCAGAGTGGAGCAGGGCATGCCCTTGCAGTCTCCCTGCCTCCCCCCATAAGGGCGACAGAGAAGAGTAGCAATAAGGCCAAGTAGTTGTTGCCAGCTGGCTCTTGTAGCTCTTAGGTGGGGCTTTCCACAGGCATCTGAGTTCTCAGTTCAATCCACAGTTGGAGTCCACAGAGGATGGCTGCTGTGAAGGAATTGCTAGTGACAGATGCTGCGTCGTTGCTGTTCTCAGGTCTGCAGTCGGAGTCCACAGAGGAAGGCTGCTAGAGATGAGAAGCTTGGCAGTTGAGTTTTAGTCCTACTGTTTGTCGAATCCTGTCCGCAGTTGGAGTCCACAGAGGAAGGCTGCTGGAGGAGGATTGCAGGGACAGATTGACTCGTGACGTAGTTGCTGCTGTTTGTCACCTCCCGTTCGCAGTCGGAGTCCACAGAGGAAGGCTGCTGAAGCGAGAGTGCAGGGACAGTCTGAACTCCTGGTGGCCATAGGCCTGTGCCTGCCGAATCAGGCCATGTAGATGGGGTGGCCATTGGCCTGTGCCTGGTTCAGGTTGCAGTCGAAGGCAACCCGGTTGCCGCTGAGCTTGCTGAACTAGACCATGTAGAAACAGATGGCCATAGGCCTGCGCCAGTTGCATTCCCTTCCCTTTTAGCTGAAGAGCAGAGAAGAAATGTGCTGGCCGTTGATGAACATTGATGTATCAATCTTTAGTGACCAATTGATTGGCGTAGAATGAGAAGAGGTCAATGGGCGTCTGGAGGCTGTAGGCAAAGATCTGGAAGCCAAAGCCAAGGCTGTGGGTGGAGGTCTGGAAGCCGTAGCCTTTGCAGATTTGCGCCGTCGAAAAGGTCGGCAAATCTTAGTCAGACGCAGTGTAGAATGGAAGTTCCATAGATATCTTCTTTTATCCGTTTTTTAGGATAATAGAAGCATTGATGAGAAGTTTGCCGCAGTATTTTTTATTAAAGTAAAACTTTAATGCTATAGTTGGCGATATCTTGAAAGGCAGAGTTGATGCTGCTCCTTTCAGGCCTCTTTGAAGGATGAAAGGAGGAAGAAGGTTTGTAGGTGATTGCCGGTGTCCATCTATACGCTGGCCAAGCGGCGCTTGCTGGAGCAGGTCTGGGCCTTGGGGCTCCACAAAGGGTGCTTGGGGGTAGATGGAGGGGAAGGTTGAGGAGGGGTAGGGGACTGTCGGCATCCATCTGTGCGCTGTCCGAGAGGCGCCGGCTGGAGAGGCTCTGCGTCTCAGAGATGCCCAGCTAGGCGTGCTTGGCCGGGCAGAGCGCACTCAAGGCTAATCTTGGCCTGTCAAGACTAATGGGCCGGGGTAGAGAGGAGGTGCTGTGAAGACTTGCAGATACACCGGCAGTGTGAATGGCAGTGTTCTTGTAGCAGCGATAGAAGAAGCTAGTCTTCAGCTCCTGTCTGTTGTCTGAGAGGCACCGGCTGGAGAAGCTCTGCGCGCACTTGAGGCCAATCTTGGCCTGTCTCAGGTTTGGAGGGGGTGGGGCTGGAAGGTACAGGTAGGGTGCTGTGAAGACTTGCAGATACGCCAGTGATGCGAAATGTGATGATCTCAAAGTGGCGATAGAAGAGGCTAGTCTTCAGCTCCCATCCTTAGGAGAAAGGAAGAGTGTTTGAGGGTGCAGGGGTTGTTGGTGTTCATCTGTGTGCTGTCTGCATGGCGCCGGCTGAGGATGTTCTGTGTCTCAGAGATGCCCAGCTGGGTGCGCTTGGCGTAGAAGAACACACTCTTGGCCTTTCTTGATCTGCCTCAGTGAAGGAGGGGGGTTGAGGGTAGATGGAGGGTGTAATGAGGATGTGCTGAATGTGCCAGTTGCTAGATAGATGATGTTCTCGTAGCGGCCGTAGCTGAAGCATGTCTTCGGCATCCGTTCCAATGAGGAGTGGAAGAAGGGGGTAGTTTGAGGATGCTGTTTATGACAATGTCGGCGCATTTGATGCGAGCGCTGGCCATCTGACTGTAGTCCTTCTAGGCCTTGGCCACCTGGCTCAGGTTCAGGTCCGGAGACAGGCAAATCATGGCTGTGCAATTGGAGGTGCTGGCCTGTAGGCTTAGGTTCCTGGTTCCGTTTGGGTACCCTTCTATCTCGCCTGGCAGTGAAAGTAGAGGCAGAGGTAAGAGGTGAATGGAGATGGACGTGCATGTCGGCGGTGCGAAAGGCAGGCAGTCTAAGCTAGGCAATGCTTAGGCGCCTGTCGCACTGGAGGCTGTGAGGCTTTGAAGGGAAGAATTGAGGGGGCTTGTAAGGCTCGGGTGTCTGGTACAAGCGAGTCCACCGGAGGGAGGACTGGAGGTCCTTTGGCCGCGTACAGGCCATGGGATGGGAGGGCGGCGAAGCCTTGGCTGCGCCTTTTAGGCGTCGCAGAGTGATGAGGCCTTTCAAGGGTGGTGAGAAAGTAGTACTTTCTCTGCGCTTCTTATGACTGGAACAGAGGGCCTGGCTGGATTGCACCAAATTCCGCAGCTCGGGATGACAGTGTTTTGTCTGCTTGGGTTTACATTGTTTCTCTTACGTTGATTCTTTAGGCCCGTAAGCAGGGGTGAGTGGCTGTGCAATTGCTTAGTTTGAAGGCAGCAGAGAGTTTGTTGCAGCTCAGGATGACACTGAGCAATTGTGTGGGCTGAAGGCTGCGAAGAATTGACGCAGCTCGGGATGACGCTGACAATTTGTTCAGGTTGAAGGCCATGAAGAAATTGACGCAGCTCGGGATGATGCTGAGCAATTGTTCATGTTGAAAGCCGCGAAGAATTTACGCAGCTCGGGATGACGCTGAGCAATTGCTGCAGGTTGAAGGTGGAGAAGAAGTTGATGCAGCTCGGGATGACGCCGAGCAAGTTGCTGTCATTGATGGCCATGAAGAGATTGACGCAGCTCGGGATGACGCTGGCAACTGGCTCGGGGTATAGGTGCTGAGCTGAAGGCAGGGTGGAGTTGGAGGAACTGCCAGAGCAAAGCTGTCTGAAGGCCACTCCAAAAGAGGCTTTGCAGAGTTACGTAAACTTTATGTTTAGCACTACTCTCGCCTCCTTTTGGATTCGTTGAAAGAAGTGTAGATAGAATTTGCATATCTCAATAGATAGTGCAAAGTCTGGCAGGCAGCAAATTGATCGCAGTTGGCCAATTTGTCGTCGTGTCCATGGAGGCGGAGCTGGAAGCCATCCAGGTTTCTGTATGCCTGGTATGCCACCGACCTCTTACTGCTGGGCAGAGCAAGGAGGAGGGCGGAGGGCAGGAGACCTTTTGAGGTCTGGAGTGGGCACCTTCCAGATGTGGAACTTCATGACGCTGTGCATGTTCATGCAGTTGCCGAAGTCGTTGCAGAAGCCGTCCAGGATTCCGTAGGCCTTGTACACCACTGACCTCTGGCTGTGGGGCGCAGTAAGGAAGGAGGGTGATAGTGATGGCCCTTGTGGAATTGGAGAGACGTCTTCCAAAAGCAGAGCTTCATGGCGCTGTGCGTGTACATGTAGCTGCCGGAGTAGAAGGCAGCGCAGATGCCAGACTAGTTCTGCTTGATGCTGGAGCAGAGGATAGGCAGCAAGCAGTGGCCGCAGTTGAGCAGACGGAGTTTGGAGGCCAGTTGATGTCGCCGATGGTGAGCTGGAAGTGGCAGAGGCCACAGCCAAAATTGTCCAGGATACTGAACATGTTGCAGTCCACAGCATTCAGGTTCCAGTTGTGGCCGTCCAGAAAGCCATATTGAAAGCAGCAGTAGTTGTCCAGGAACTACGCGGTCTTCAAGGATGGGCAGAAGGGTGAGGGCGCAGGGTGACTGGAGGCCCCCTTTGTGGATGGCGTTGCTGTCGGAGCGTACGCAGAGGACAAAGGCCTTGAAGGCGTTGAGCTCGCAGTTGACGCCGTCCAAGAAGTAGTCCTTCTGGTCATAGGCAAGCAGGCTGGGGTTGCAGATGGCCAGCAGGGAGTAGAGGCTGCAGTGGATGCAGTCCTCTAGGCTGTGTCCGTGCTGGTCACTGTCAGTCATCGAAGAGTAGAGGCCGATTCTGAATTGGTTTCGCCGAGTGTCTTCCAGTTTCTTGTGCAGAGATTCACATAATCATAAAGATTAGTAAATCTAGATGGGCGACGTCAAAAGATGGTGGCTGATTCTGAATCGGGCTGGTCTTCTCCAGCAATGCTCGAAAGTTTACCAATCCAAAAGGATTCATAAACGGTGATGGCCGGCAAAGATTGCAGCAGGCAGCAGTGAGTTTGAAAACTGATCGGAGCCAATTTTTGAACTCAAGCAGCGGAGGCAAAGCTTTCGCTGGAAGGCTGGCTACTGTTGTCCGGCAAAGATTGCAGCAGGCAGCAGTGAGTTTGAAAACTGATTGGAGCCAATTTCCAAACTTGAGCAGCGGAGGCAAAGCTTCTGCAGGATAGCTGGTTGCTGTTGACCGGTGAAGATTGCAGCAGGCAGCAGTGAGTTCCGAAAACTGATTGGAGCCAATTTTCGAACTCGAGCAGCAAAGACGAAGCATCGGCTGGAAAGCTGGCAGCTGCTGGCCGGTGAAGATGGTAGCGGGCAGCAGCGAGTTTGAAAAGTGACTGGAGCCAATTTTGAAACTCTAGCAGCAGATGCGAAGATTCCGTTGCTGGCTGGTAGCTGCAGGGAATTTCAGAATCCGTTCAAGGATAATGAAATTGCCATCGACGATGCTTGCATAGATAGCAGGAAAACAACTTTTCAGTTAGTTTTCGATGCTCAAGCAGCAAAGTTGATTCCATGCCAACATAGACTGGGGCTGGTAGCGGAGCGCTTTGAAAACTGACAATAGCCAATTTCTCAAAGTCCAGCTGCAAAGTCGTTCGGAGCTGGTAGGCTAGCAGCGGTAGAGAATTGTCAAAATCTGTTCAAGGATTATGAAATTCTGTCGACGATGCTTTTCGAAGATGGCATGAAAAGAAACTTTTCAGTTAATTTTCACTGCCAGGCATCGAAGTCGAATCTGGTCTCGATTGTCGGCATAGAACGATTTCACAAATTCCATAAGGATAGAGTGAAATCATTGAATCGGGCTGGTAGTTGAAGAGGAACTTTTCAGTTCGCTTCTGGACCCATCGCAGCGAAGTACGGTGGCACTGACATTGGCTGACATCATCAATGACGTTGCCTGACATAGAGAGTTTCGCAATATCCGCTCAAGGATAGTGTGAAACTCGGAGCTGCGATGTTGCTGGTGAAGATCAGACATTGAAAATAGACTCAAAGTCAATTTTCAATTCCTTGCAGCATAGTCACAGATGCCGCTGTATTGGAGTTCTCGAGGCCATCTCTGGCTGAGTGAAGTCCGGGTGCTGCAGGTGATTTTGTCTAGCAGCGAAGTGAAGGCCTGCATTGCAGGCTGGTCTCGATTCGCTGTCCTGTCGCGGTAGATTGGTGACTGGAGCCGTTGACTTGAACGCTGCTGTTACCGTGGGGGGGAATATTTATTCGTACCCCAAATACAATCAACTATAACTCCAGAGCTACTCAATATTTTTTGACGAAAATTTAACACAAGTTGGCCCTAAATGTCCATAACATTGTGTTAAATTTTTACGGCAAACGAATTCTTTGTTGTGGATTTATGGCAATTTTTCTAACTTGAGTCATACTGTTGCAAAGCATTGCCCTAAATCATAAAATGTGGCTTAAAATTAAGACTAATTTGTAATAAAAGAGAAAAACTACTCTTTTTGAGAAACAAATAACAACAACTGTTATTTTAGCCAAATTTCATGATGTTTTAGGTGTAAAGGGTCTTGCAAATCGTGAAATATTTATTTTTCAGCCAAAAATGGCTTGTTCCATGTAGTGGGCAAAGATACAATGACTCAAGTTAGAAAAAGTATCATAAATCCACATCAAAGAATTCGTTTGCCACAAAAATTTTACACAATGTTAAGGACATTTAGGGGCAACTTGTGTTAAATTTTCGTCAAAAAATATTGAGTAGCTCTGGAGTTATAGTTGATTGTATTTGGGGTACGAATAAATATACCCCCCCACGGTAGAAGGTGGTGGCGAGATCAAAGGCTGGAGTTGTAGAAAGGGCGCTGTAGGCAGAAGTTGGGCTGGGCATTGTTGTCGGCTTCGTAGAGGTGGTCGGTCGTAGGGTACAGCTGAGCAACCTAGCTCTCTGTTCTACCAAATGCTGTGGAGTATTACAGCAGTAACGTAGCGAGGATCTCTTTCATCGTGTACTGAAGGGAGAAAGTGGAGGAGGACAGGGGCAGGTTTACAGACAGAATGAACTAGGCACCGCTCTGCCCACCACATTGGCTCAAGGTCAACGAAACTGGCTTGGGAAACGCCACAATCATATTGCAAATGTCTGCAACACTAAATGTTACCTAATGTTACTAAATCAATTTGATTTTGATATCATTAATTTTCTACAATATTAGTTTTATTAAATCTAAAAAAGTTCAACAATTTTTTTCTATTCAATTCTATGGCATTCCATTGAATTTTTACTTTTTTTGTTATTTTCTTTTTTATTACTTTTTCTAAAGTTTTTGTGCTTTTTGTGCCAAAATTGCTGCCTGCTTATGAATTACCAGTGGAGTTTTTAGATGGACAAAACCAATGAAATAATCATGTTAAAATTTATGCTCAATTCAATTCAAAATAAATCACGACTGTGTTAATACTAGTTTATTTCTTTTTGATGATCGAAAATTCTTAAGCTTATCATGCTGTAGCATTTTCTACTTGTCCATATCTTGTTCATGTGGAAGGCATTTTTTTTAATTTCCCACATTAACAAGGTTAGGAGTTCGCTACATGAACAAGGCTTCATGAAAATGGTGCTTTACATTGAAGCACCTTGCCATTTGACTGACCAATAGTACCGTAGCAATAATAACCTGAGCATCAATTTGAAATGAGGAGCACTAAACGAACGGAACATGTAAAACTGCGCAGTTTAACTAAAATGAAACATTAGAATATGGGTAGAGCACAAAATCGAACAAAATCGCTCTCAAAAACGTGAATTGATTGGTAAATTTCCCCAGGTAACCTATAACACAAATAGCACCGTTGGAAAGGTGAAACAATTTGCTAAAACACGTAATTCTTAGGTTTTTGAATTTTTGAAGAGAGCACTTCAAAGTTGGAGATGTCACGTTTTTTCCCATTTTCTGTTGGTTTTTGAAATATTTCTAGAATTCAAAGCCCTAAATCAAAATTTCACGATTTTCGTCATCGAGATCTCCTTACAAGCTTTCGATTGGTGTATAAATGTCCATGGTTTCATCCAATATCCGGGGCGCTGAACCTCGGGACACGCGACCACCCAAAAACTCGATCGCCCATTCATAACTAGGGCGCTGTCGCGCCCTAGGACTGAGAATCCGCCAACAATCTCAGTGGATAATTGATTTCAGTTCAAATGAAATCACTGATAAATCAGCGCATTTATGAACTGAAACTGCTTGCTGCTTAATCGATAATAACAGCTTGACATTATCAAAACAATGGATTAAATGAATGGAAAAGCATCATTGCAACTCTTCAACACTGAAATGTGTGCATCATTTAAGAATACGGACTAAAACATGACCAAATGTCATGATATAATAAATATTTCAAAAATTCCTCATAGCAGTTTCAAGATATCACAAAAAATGGGGTAACTGCTTAAGCTCATTTGAAACATTACTTTTTTGGGTAGAAAGGGTTAAAAAGGGTATGCTGAGAACTTGCGAATTCTCAACGGATTTGGACAAACGTTTTTCTTAAAGGTAATAAAATTTTAGGAAGATCTGGAGGGGTGGAACCGGTCCCGGAGCAGTTGAAACATAACTTTTTGGGTAGAAAGGTTTAAAAGTGGGGTATGCTGAGAAATGGCGAATTCTCAATGGATTTGGACAACTTTTTCCTGAAAGATTATGTTTTTGGGGTGTAAAACTCATGTTTTGTGGCGTGTCTAGCTCCACAGTCCCCTTTTGCGCTTTGCGCCATATACTTGTTAAGCAAACATTTCTTTGTTTCTCAGGGGGAAATTTGGCAGTCAATTTGAGTTTGTGCCAAGCTTTTGGTCTTCTTTGGCAATATTTCGCAATATTTCCTCTCTCGTGGGTCCTCTGTCAGTTGTTCCACAAGAGTATGAAAGGAAAGAATACATGGGCTAAGTTCACAAGTTTCCAAACAACCGCATCCCCACAAATTTTTGAGTGATTTTCTCACGAATTTTGCCATTTTTTGATGATTTCTTGCGAATTTTGGTCAATTAGACGATGCTCTATCCAATGGAAAAAGAATCATAGTGATTGGACTTTTCAGTGACAAACAAGAGCCTGATTAAAATTAAGATCTAGCAATAACCCTGAAAACGTACATCTGGGTCAAAAAGAGGGGCTGGCCCGTAACACTCCACTAACGCTCCATTCGCGCTAGCCCAATAATACAATCTTAATCCATGAATCCCAATAAATGTGAGGGCAAATATAACATAACGACTCGGCATAGCTTAAATGTTAGTCCATTTGAGGTAAGCCTCCACAGCCTGGCTCATCAGCTCTTGCACACCCTTGCTGGCGTTGAAGAGACCCTTCCACTCATCCTGCAATGGGAAGGGCAGTAGATAGTAGATAGTGGAAGATGTGAGGGACAGACGAACGTTGGGAAGGAAGATGTTCTCTCCGGGGTAGGATTGAGAGAGGTGGAGCTGGAACGAAGCGCTGTTGGCGTTGAACTTGCCATCCTCCTCCTTCGCCTTTGCCCAGTCAGCAGCTATACGCGTAGCCCAGCCCACTTTTTGCATGTTGCGGTTCAGCTTGTTCACCATAGAACTCACTGCAAACAATCAGAAACTTGTTCACTAGATTGAGGGGCTATTAACAATAATGTCTGAACAAATACGCAAAGAAGAGGCTGCTCACCGCGGCTTGTGTCTGGGCATGCAACCTTGAGTTCCTTGATCACAAATGAGGCGTCAAGGAAGCTCACGTTCATCAGGCTGATGAGCATGCGTAGTTCATCCTTGACCTCTTCAACACTGTTGAAGCAGAGCCTCTGGCCTTCCTCTGGAGGGCACCATGCCCACCACCACCACGGTGACGCTTCATGCCAGCATTCACTCATGGTGCTGTAATTTCAAAACTTTGTCCAACGCATGCCGTAAATACACAATGCTTTTTCCAGATCTCAGCTTTATGCTGGAGAATAAGTAAGGGCATATAATTGAAACGGTGATGCGGCATGATGGGGAGGGGGAAGTGGGACTCAGAAAAATTTCACCAATTAATTTCAAAGCATGGCTATTGTGTTTTTCATTAGGGCCAGGGGTTGGGCTTTATGACTCAACCTGAATAATCAGGGGTGCGTATGAAACTACGGTGGCCAAGGAACGTTAATGACAGGGAATAAAACATAGAGATGCTACTTTGCTCATCAGCTCGTTGCAGTCAATTACAAAGATTTACTACAAAAGAAAGGAAATGAACAAGCTTCCCATTGAAATAAAGAGGCAATAAAATGGAAATGCTTCCCATTGAAATAAAATGGAGGGAGGCAAATGCACTGACACTAGCGTTGTGAGAGGATGGATGATTTATTGTCATTTGCTGAATATTTCGCTGCCAAACATCACACATGTGGTGATTCAGTTGGGCTCTAACAACTTGCGCCCCCGCCTCGAGATGGTCTACTCCAGCTACCTTTGCGGCTACGAAGGGTTAGCCAAACAATTTCCAACGGCTCCTTCTGCAATTCCAATAGGTTCATTGCATGACAAGTGCAAGCTTAAGCCTTGCTTAGGCCACGCTTGTTGAGGTACCCTGCAAGCCAAACTATTGCCTTACTTCTGAATGTTTGATTGAGCGAAGCGCTTGACGCAGGACAGGAACTCGCAAGAGTCCTGCATTGAGTGCATGAGTGTGACTGTGAACAACAAATAAGATTCCATATGATTGGCTTAAGTTAGAATAAAGTTAACTTTGACAAATTAATTCTCATCAAAAAGGGTCTCCTCTACTCCTCTCCTTTCCCCGAGATCAAAAAGACCAACCGCGATTGAGATTCTGGCTGAGCCGGGTTATATGGTTAGGTTATATGGTTATACCAGGTTAGACTAATTCTTACTTATTCTTAGACGTGCATAGGTCAACATACACACCAAAGCTTAGATGTGTTTATTGATAGCGAGGTTGAGAGAGGGAAATACTTGTAAAGGCACGAATCGCGTTGACACCAGCTGACCCATCATTTCGTTGTAATCAGCGCCGGATAGGGTCTGCAGATGAAATGACCTGCGCAAGTTGTGCATTGGAATAAAGATGAAATGCCTGGATAAGGGATGGGATGTCGTGGACAGTGGGCAGGAAACATCGAGCGCCAGGCCAATGGGAATCCAGGATAGCGTCCGCTCGCTCCCGCGAAGAGAAACCCATAATCCACCAAAATTGCAAATCCAGGACCCTGCAAATCCAGGACCCTGCGATTGCAAATCCAGGACCCTGCATGAAGAGAAGAAGCATTAATACCATGTACCTTTATAGTCTGAGTAAGTATTAGTCAAGCTTGGTCTATCCACTCGTAGCGACAAAGGTAGCTGGAGTAGACCATCTCGAGGTGGGGGCGCAAGTTGTAGAGCCCAACTATCAAATGTCTGACTGACTGTCAAATGATGTCTGACCTGTCCTGTCCCTGGGCCCTGGGCAGCCCAACTCCATTCAGCCAATTGATCACTGTGCACGTGCATTTGAAGATTTTGTAGAGGTGTAGCGGGTATTTGTGCTTCTTTGGTTGTTCAATATCACCACACTTATTTTAGAGCATTAATAATCAGAGCATGTCATGGAAGTACAATCGCATCAAACACTCCCCACCCCCCCTTTACTGCCATGGTGAAACATAAGCCATACTAAATGAAGTTAGAGTTAAAACATAAGCTAGGTTCGATTGTTTTGGTCCTTCCACAAATGTTCCCCAACACGCTGCCGCTTATGTTTCACCATGGCCGTAAATGGGGGTGGGGAGTGTTTGATGCGATTGCATCTCCATAACATGCTCTTAATGCTCTAAATAAATGTGGTGATATCAAATGTGCAGGCGTATGGAAAGAGAAAGGGGGAGCGATAAGTTTGTAGATGCCTCAATCAATGTCACTATTGCCATAGTCCGTTGGCCAACTCTCAGCCATCATCAACAAAGGTAGGCTGATGCTAGATTACTGACAGAACAGCCTGAGAGCACACCAGGGCATGAGCGGAATGAGCGTGGACAGTGAGGAATCCCGCCTCACACATGTGACAGAGCCATCAGTAGCAGAGGTTGTTAAACTTACTTAGGCTTAGGCTTTGGGACGGCAACCTATTTCTTGTCTTAATGACTACTCTCAATACGTTAACATCTTTCTGAATCTTTCTCACATCGAAGAATGTCTCATAAGAAGATATAGCTCGAAGGAAGAGAATGCAATGAGCTACGGCCGGGGATGGCACTGCCACAGTCGTCATCCTCCCCGTTCACCGCCTCCTCCACATAGCTGTCCTCCACCGCTTTCTCATCCCCCTTCGCTGCCTGCAGCGAATCCAGTTGGTCATCACCAACCAACAGTAAAGTAAAGGCCGCAGTAAACCCAACAGTGAAGCTGAAGAGCCGTGATGTTTCACAGACACTTCATCAAACGCCGTCATGAGCCAGTGTACAATTTCTCCTCCTTCCAATGGTCTGCGATCAATGAGGTGCTTGACACCCAAACTGACAAATTCTTTAATTGAACATTTGGCTTGAAAAAACGATTGTCCAACGTTAGTCTAACTTGAACCATTCATCAATCATCATCATCATCATGTTTACTTCGGTAAAAACCGGAGAGAATACTGTGACAGCAAAGCACTGTAGAGAAGTGGGTGAAAATTTTAGACGTTCACTATCACATAGGACATGAACACCCGTTTGGAGCTGAGAATGACTTTCTCACGAAAGGTTATCCCATCGACTAATAAATCGAATAACTCGACTCCACGAGATTAATGCCAAATAATATAACCTCATACTGGTGGAGCCACTTCATCAACATCAAACACAGCCTTCATCTGGGGTCAATGGAGCCAATGAAGCGGTCGTCCACTAGCTCAAGGCTTCAAGTCCTCTATTTTCATTCAAAGTCACCCAAACAGATGCCGAATATGTAGCTCTGAAAATCGTCCATTCCCTAATAAGTGGGCAGGGTGAAGAACTAATTTTTTAACTTGATGTTATTGAGTGGCAAGAGATATAGATCCTACAAGAGCTTCATATATCAATAGATGACTCAAGGTTGCGTTTGATGAATTATCTGTGAAACATCACGATGGCTCTTCCGCTGTAATGCAGGCCTCTTGTGATTTCCTGTCCTGTTGTTGCTGATGTCATCGATCCGTGCCAGGACCTCCCTCTCCCAGTGTCCGTTGATGCGCCAAGCCACGTCCAGGTTAGCGCTCCTGATCTTCGGCAAAGCCCACAATAGGTTATTAGGTTTCGATGTTCTTTTATTCAAACACATAGCCTGATATTTCATAAAACATTCAAACAAAGCTGCTTGTTCTCAGCCAGTAATATAATAGTTCTGCTCCGGGAGTATCTCGCTGGCATTCATCATTGGAATCAAATTCCTCAGGCTGTGATCCTAAGTTCAAAACGCAAATTCATGTCCTATGCGAAGCTCCATTTATGAACACCCTGCCTTCACATCTTATCTTCGTTGCAGTGCTTTTGTTTGTCACTGCTTTATTTTCCGGCTCTGCCGATGAAAACAAAGAAAGCGAGAAGGTTCAGTGCCCCACAAGCAGATTCCACTAGTAATAGGAAATTTCCTTGGCTTGAAACTCAGGACAATCGATTTTTTGGAGAAAATAACTTCACTTTCGGCTTGCCGATGGTACCAGAAGATATAGTCCTAGCAATATTGGCTTGTTTTCTCCCTATCCGTTTCAGCCATGTCTCTGATGTTTCATTGTTTTTTACATATTTTTGCTGTAAGTAACACTACCAATGAGAGACACGAGAGAGGAGATATTTATCCGAGTTCGGCAACAGCATGATTTGGGGTTTGGAAACAATGATGAGCTTTCTTCTATCAGTCACTTTTTCTCTGATCCATATCAATCAATTGTTGATGTAAGTAGATAATCCTCCTAGCCGGCGTCATTGGTTCCATTTTAGGAGTTTTCAGTGACTGAAATGTATTTGTCTTAGGTTTCCTTAGACCATTTGAGGGGTAGTTAGCTGTACACGGTCGAGACACTTGAGCATTCGTTTTGCTGCAGTCAAAGGCTGCACTGCCACTGCTTCAGCCCCTGCTTGAACGGGCACACAGTGTCCTCCACCAGCCGATTCTTCCTCCCCTTCTTGCAGTTGCTCAGCCACCTCCAATGATTGAGGGAAATTTGCTAAAGTAGTCGTAGTCGTCCTCCCCGTCCCCATCGTAGGCTTCATCCGGCTCCTCCGTGGCCTCCGGTTCGAGGCCTGGCAGCTGGTCCTCCGGGTCGATGGGCTCCTCTTTGACGGCGATGTCGAGGGGCTCCGCTTTGAAGTTGACGGTGAAGCGGGGGGAGCGGCGGGCGGGGATGAGCGGCTACGTGTCCTGGCGAGCGAGCTTGGGCGGGCGGGCCGCTTCTGCTGCTTCAGGAACTCATGTCCCAGATAGTCGCGGATGCCGGCTTTCAGGTTTGACCCTCCATCACAGATGATCTGCAAAGCATAAACCTTTCCTAAGGACCTTTCCTAAAATCTCGGCGGCATCAAAGTGGATTGCTGATAGCTAATGCTGATACTGAACTTCGAAGACGATTGAGAATTGCCAAATGCAGAAGAAAGTGAGTCAAGTCAATAGCGTGAAACATAAGGCTGCAGAGTTAGAAAGAGAGCAAGGCTGAAGGCAAGAAGCGGGGCTAGGAACCTTATGCAAGTGAATCTGCCGCAGGCCAGCCTCTTGGAGCCAACTGCGGTTGTGCCTTCTTTGAGTTGATGCTGCCACTGCATTTAGGGCGTCTTATTTAGTCACTCTTCTTACTTTTTCTTTGTCTCTCTGCAGTTGAAACGGGAAGGCCACAGCAAACTTTGGGCACGCAGATCACAGCAATGACAAAAGTAAATATTGTCGACATTTGAAAGGGGAAATTGTAAAAAGCAATAAAGCAGCCCTAAACAAAACAAAAACTGCCACTTGACTCATTTCCTCTGGATGCACTCCTTTACGGCCTCGTAGTTGTAGATGACGCCGTTGACTGCCTTCTCCAGGTTGATGATGATGTGCTGCAAAAGATTGTTAGTTTGAACTAGGCTAAGGCATAACTAGACTGATGTTTCACCATACTTGTAAGAAGGGGTCTGAAAGCTACCCTGTGTTAGCTTAGACTAGACAGAGACTATGGTAGCCTTACCCTCGCACCAGCGAGCTATATACATTGAGCAATCACTTTATATACCTGCACGTCCCCATGTTAAAGAGTGATCGATCCATTTATTAAATACACCTTCATGCTCGCACTATCTGGGATGGATTCATCATCGTCGCCCAGGACGCAAAAGCCGTAGGGGTAGACAGGGAATCCTGGCCAATGCTCTGTGGCAAGGAAGTCGACGGCCTCCACCAGCCAGCTCCACTTCACCGCCTTCCTCCGCTGCGCATTGAGCGTCTGCTCGACTGCGTAACACATTCATTTGAATGTTATGGATTGGATGACTAAACTAAGAAAAACCGAAGCGGTGATCCGCCGGGGACGTGTGCTGTGGGTGGGCAAGGATGGCTCGGCATCGTTGAAGGTCGTCTGCGTCCCCCAGCGCTTCATCCCGTAGCACTCGTAGGGCTGTGATGAGCTCTGCGAAGGTCGCGAACACTGTTCGCTGGCCAGGTGGAGGCTTTTGATAGGGACGGAAATCCATTGCCTTCAAACTTGTATCTAATTTAGGCTATCATTCAACATGAAAGCGGTCGGAACTACCGAGTGCTAAGGAGGCCTTGTAGCTGAAGCGAGTGCTGATGACTAGTGTAAAGATAGTGAACGGAGTATTATGTTTATTAGTGCGCAAATTGCGTAGTCTCCTATGATGAGGCATGAGTGCACGGGTGCGCTGGTTGCATGATTAGTCCGCAAGCAAGAGGAATTTGCGCAGAGCTGATAATTGAATCTTAATTGGCCAATTTAGTAGCTCAAAGTCATGTGACAGGGCTTGGTATTCCGTTTGTTAGATTGGGTTAGCCTTCGGATTAACGACGACCACTGCATCTCTGTTCTTATTGTGTCACCATGTGCATTTGCGAACAAAATAATGGCTACAAGTAAAATTGTCTACGAATAAAGCAGACTTAACTTATCTAAGACTAGCTTTTAGAAGCGGAAGAGCATAAGACGGAAGGCGGAAGGTTCGGCGTCCAATTCCGTCATCATCTCCTCCACCTCCGAGTACGCCAACGTCTCCTCCGAGTACGCACATGCAAGCACCTCCTCCTACAGCTCCCGGCCTCCCTCGGTTCCTTATAATTGACTAACGCAGACTTGGCCTATCTACGGCTAGATTTAGGAGCTGAATGAATCTGCCGAGGCCACCAATGCCTCCTTCAACTACGCACAGCCAAGCACGGAAATGGCTACTGACCTCCAGTCCAGCACATACGCTGTTGCCGATTTGTTGTATGCATCATTGGCATTCGTTCTTGCTTCATTCATGAATTCACGTAAAATGCGTAAAACCCTGATCTGAGATCGGATCGATCGATCGAAAAATGAGACCACAGTAAAGCAGTTATGCTGGGGCATGCAATATTGTCTTGCAATCAAAGGGACTTGTCAAAATAAAAAAAAGTGTTCAAATGCGAATGTTCTATTTTTTCAATGCATTATGAGGTTAATTTATTTGGCTTTAAACTCGGGGAGGCGATGTTTTGGGATAAAAGAGCTTATATTCGGTTTTACCGATGGGACCAGCTATTAAGCTTTCTGGTTGAAGTTGATATTTGCCCTTGTGCTAGAATGAATATTTATTAATTCAGCTTCGATAGGCAGTATAATGACTCACACTGATTACTGGTTGAGAAGAAGCAGGTGTGTGAGAGTTAAATAGCCGCATTTTTGCCTTTCAAAAAACTGTGCATGGCCAGCAAACCCAGTAACAATGCAACTCTTGCAGAAGCTAAATTTTTGAGAAGTATGAACCTCAGTCTAAATTTATGGCGGATTCTTACTCACTCAGAAATTCTTTGAGACTACAGTGACACCCGTGGGATCCTAACAAACTAAGAACCAAAGAAGCTAAACTATGAGCTAAGAAGCTAGCTAATGTTCATTGAAACACGAGATGAACAAGACAGACGAGAGTAAAGATCAGTCTCACCCTTCCTTCGTCCCAAATAAGAATCCGAATTCCAAGTCCGACGGGTGCTTAGTAGGATGTCAAACACAGCTCGAGATTGTTCAATGGTTTGTTTTGTTTTTGTCGCTTTTTCCAACCTATGCAGTAGAAAAGGTAGAGGCAAAGGTGCGCACTGTTTAGGTGACTGACGAATGTAATGGTTTCACTCGGAAAGTAAGATTCTGTTTGTATTTCTCCTTTCTCTTCGCTCTTGGGTGCTGCAGAGCCATTGACTGACCCCGGCATTATCCAGTCTTCAATATATGCCAAGTTTTACGCTTAGGCTTCCTTAGTCCATTAAATGGATAGTTACGTCTACGTGTTACCGAGGCCGAGTGTTGAAAATTAGGATTTGGGGGACCATCAATGTACAAGAGCAGCGTGGAGGGAGCAACGGGTGGACCGACCAGAACGGAATCCACTGCGTCTGCCTACAATGCATAGAGGGTTTCTTTGATCCAAATGCGATTGGATGACCTTTCTTAAATTCCAGCAGTGTCCCAGCTAATTCAGGTGCTTAGCTTTAGCAACGTTAAAGCTTGGCTTCAAACATTATTATGCATCGTCTTTAAAAGAGACAAATAATCCAAGATTCTGGCTCATTAATGATTAGGTCAATCTAGACTAATACTTACTCGCACTCACTCTTCATTTGAACCAGGACCCAGATCTACACGTTAGTCAATTATTTAAGTGACCGAGCGGGTCCGGCTGCTCGAAGGCTGGGTGGAGGAGGCTCTGTTGGGAGCAGCAGCTTTACGCGTCTAAAAAAGTGTATCATTAGATAGGCAAAGG
>JASANA010009574.1:0-10024 GCA_030248095.1 Ptycholaimellus sp. GST1_10 | reverse complement strand
GCATTTTTCAGGGGCCACAGGGAGTTGCCAGGGGATCCCAGGAGCCAAGTGTGTCTAGGATCTTTTCTCTAAGAGCAGCTGGGTAGAGGCTGTGAGCCTGATGCTCGTTAACAGCATAAAACCAGCTTGCCAGGCCTGGAATTTGGTTTATGCGCCATGTTAGAGGGAGGGAGGTAAGACGTTGAAGAGGATGGGGCTGGAGGAGCCGCCCTGAACAATTGAGGATGTGACAGGCCTACTAGCAGACACCCTTTTTCCCACTCTCACCTTAAATTCCCGCCCACACATAAAGCTCTTCAGCCAGAAGCACAGTTCTTCACAGAATCCTAGACTCCTGCATATGTGAAGCAGCTTAGCATGACCCACTCTATCAAAAGCCTTAGAAAAGTCTACATAGACTATGTCTAGACTTAGGCCTGAGCTTATTCCTTCAGCTATATAGGCTTGGAAAGAGAGAAGGTTTGAGGTGGTGGATCGGAGAGAGCGAAAGCCATGCATATTCTGAGGGAAGGCAAAGGCTTGCTCGAGACCTAGGCGGAGGTGCCGGGCTAGAAGGCGGTCAAAGGCTTTGGAGAGGGCAGGGAGGAGAGAGATGGGGCGGTAGGAAGAGGTGGAGTTGGCTGGGCCCTTTTTTTGAATATTGGAACTACGACGCTCTCTTTCCACTTCTAGCAGAAGACTCAGGGGCTTGGCTAGGCTTCCGGCACACTTTTTGATGAGGGCGGGGGAAAAGCCATCAGCTCCAATTGAGCGCTTGGGCTGCATGCCCATGCATGCTTTGCGCACTGAGAATTCGCCTACACTGAGCCATGAGAGCGGAGCAGTAGGGCATGGGTGGACAGTGGCGGCTTTGAGAGGCACTGGGAGAAGATGTGCTAGGGGCGGCGCTGTGTGTGCATGGAAAAGGAGCAGGGAGGAGGCCGTCATCTGTCATGAAGGCGCCAGCAAAGAATGCACAAAAGGCCTCGGCTTTGTCCTCATCCTCGGTGAGGAGGGGAGTTGCAGTGGGCAGAGGAGTGCAGAGGGAGGGAGGAGCGGGCAAGGGGGGCTGGCAAAGTAGCGGGGGGACTGAGGCTGATTTCTTGCCAGATTTAGCTGCAAAGAGGCGGTAAATGCCCAGGCTTTTAGACTGGGGGTTCTTGAAGAAATCAGCCTCATGGCGTGCTATGTCCCTCCGCACCGCGCGCTTGTAGGCCTTTCCTACTCTCAAAAAGCTGCGCCTTAGCCTAGGGGAAGCCTTTCGGAGGGGGTAAAGGTGGGCTCTAAGGCTGCGTGGGCGAATAGTTGCAGGGCGGAGGGGGCCGCGGGTAGGGCGAGGGGCGGTGGAGGAGAGGGGGAGCAGCTTTGAGGGGACAGACTCCTCTATGGCAGAGGAGATGGCCAGTTCGATGAGCTCAAGGAAGCTGGTTGCGTCCCATGAAAGGCTGAGCAGATATTCCCAGTCTATTCCTCGTAGGATTGAATTTAAGCCCTCAAAGTTGGCACTTTTCCAGAGGTACACCCTTTCCCGGGGGGCGGGGGCAGAGGAGGGTCTAGGGGGCTCACAGGGCAGTGGGATGGAAACGGAAACTGAGGAGTGGTCGCTTAGGAAGGAGTGGTCGCTTAGAATTTTTGCCCATTTGACAGACTCTTGACAATGCAGCAGGCAGCCAGTTTGGTCCCCGCCTCCCTGGCAAATCCTTGGCAGCCTTCCAGAGGCCTGCCCGAGAGCCAAATTACCAATCGAGCTTTTGTTTTGTTTGATCAGCGACTCTGCATTTTGAGTATTAGTATACTAGATGGGTCAGGAACCCTTCCAGCCATCATTCAGAGTTGATGACGGTTACCGCCTATGATTGCAGTGTTAAAAGTTACTAAAGTTATTAAATTCTGAAATATGGATTACGTGAGCAATCAAAATTCGTTAGTACTACGTATTATTTAATTAAGTAAACTGATTCTTGCACAACGAGGAACGGTAAAAGCCAAAAAGGAATCAGTGTGTCCATTTGATTGGAAAGAGGATAAGTGTTAAGATCTTGTCGTAATGGACAAGTGCCAGGCCGACCCAGGTGTACGTTTTCGGGTTATTTATGTGTTATAACGCTATTGGCCTGGCGTTATCTTATATTGGTTTCTGAGCTTTAGCATGTATATTAAACTTTAATTTAGTGAAACATTAGTTGTTGAGTAGGGCCAAATTAATGCCGGAGCCTTTCGCTCAGCGCTGTAAATTTTACAGCTGTTTTTGTAAAAAATGAAGTGCATTTCTGAACGATTTAGGCTCTTCGGCATTTTTTAAAAAAAAGAGCGCTGAAAACGGCCTTAAAATGACTGAAAACGAGCAGTTTATAAAAAGCAACTTTCAAAATTTTTTTCAACCGTCATCCGTGCCCCCCTCTCTTTAACCCCTTCCTGCCCACTCCATTATATAGAATGTCAATATAGCTTCGATGGTTTGATAGAGAGACAGATATGCTACTCAGCAATTTGATGTTTCGATGAATGGTTTAGGTACCACTGAACTCAGCCTAATTGATCTTCACACGGCACGATACTCTCTTCCAGCTTCGTTTTGCATTGACAATTTCATGACAGTATTTCACTAAAATTGGCATGCTGCTTTTTTCTGTCTTCAATAATTCACGCAAAGCCGTTTTGATTCAATTCTGTGCGGCAAGCATTTTTACAGCTGAGCAGCCATCAATTCGCTACCAACCATCGTCACCACAACATGTCAACAGGCCAGTCTCCTCCAATATCTCGCGGCTGATGTCAAGAACCAAGTAGAAAGTGTGCTTCCGACTCACGCGGCTCAGCTCCCGACAATCCTTGGCAGCTTTCAAGAGGCCTGCACAATGGCCCCAGCTCCAATCGAGGTTGTCCTGCTTCTCCTAGGGAGCACATATACAACTCAGTCTTTCGATGTTTGATGACTTTTCTAGTTTCCACTGAATTCTGTCATCCTAATTTGGCGAGGATTGAAAGCTTACAATTTCACTGATTATTGCTGGCTATGCCATGTAATGGCGAACATACATGAGCCTCAATTGTTTGATGTTTCTTTGACGAGTTTGGCTCAGAATCATCTAAATTCTTTCAATAATTTGACGACTTTGTATGACTTTGACGACTTTGAATTTCAAGGTTGGGTGCAGTTTGATATTGTATTGGTTCCACCAAATGCAAAGCTGTAGTAACAATTGCTGTTGTTCTCAGTTTGATCTTTTCTGCTCAGATCTGATGAATGCTGCTGCAGGGGAGGGGGGTGGCAGATACGGGACGTCTAAGCGACGGCGAAGATGAAGATCAGCTGTCAGGCTGCTGTCGAACTGAGGGGATGTCCGCCAAGTGTCCACCTCTGTTCCTTCCGCATATCTCATCCACATACACCCTCCACCTCAATCAACATCTGAAGTAGGCCGCCTAGGAAAAGGCTCTTTCTGTCCAGCCCACCACCTTTAAAAGAATATGCGGCATATGGGCATAAGAATAGGCATGGAAGATATGCGGCATATGGGGGCAGAGGGCTAGCAGAGGGATGCTGGTGCTGCTGCTGGGGTTGGCGGGTGGGTCGAGGGGTGAATGGGAGCAAGTGGCGGCCTGTGTGGACGGCAACCAGTTCGACAACCCCTGCCACTTCCTCAGCCGCTACTGCGAGGATGCAAGGGCGGATAGGATTCGACGTTCCTGCCCAGTCACCTGCGGGCTCTGCCCGGAGAGAGAAGGGGCAAGCATTGGACCCAGCCTACCCAGCTGTATGATGTTTCATCTGTTTTATTTAGTACTGCTAAAACAATTATGCTCAATTGGTGAGTTGAGTTTTCTGGACAATCGTTTACAGAATAAACGATAGATATCAGATAGGCCAGAACTTTAGCTATTTTACGTACCACCATCAAACTATTCTGCCTTCAATCACTCGTGCCAAAGCCGTCTTGATCCAATTATATGCAACCAAAATTCTGCAGTTGAGAGTCCTCTATTCGCTATCAGCCGTCATCACCCCAACAAGTCAACCATCCTGTCTCCACCCAATATCCTCTTCCAGGTCCTTCCTCCTGCCTCTCCTCCCCCCCTCCTCAGCCCAACCTTTTTTCTTTCACTGGTGGCAACGACGCCTAAAAGCGCCAGCCTTTAATCCCCTCTTACGCCCGCCGTCGTTCCATCAACAGCCAACGCCTTCGCAGCAGCTCCCTCACCAACTCTGCTGCTTTTAAGACCGTCGCCCAACGCCTGCAACCCCTCATCGCTCGCCCCCCTCTAATCAGTCGCCAGGAGCTCTCATGGCCCCCTACTCTACCTCCTCCTCCTCCCCTACCGCCCCCATCGAATCAGCCTTCTCCTCCACCACCTCAATCTAGAAACCCTCCTCCTTCTCTAACACCTCAATCTAGAAACCCTCCTCTTCCTCCACCACCTCAATCTGAGAAACCCTCCTCCTCAAACAGAAGAACCAACCCCCTCCCTCCACCATACCCCCTTCGATGTCGACTTCGCCTTCTACCCCGAGGAGGAGGAGCCTCCAAGGACTTCTAATCGCCTGGTACCAGCTACTCTAGGAGCTCCGAAGCCTCCCAGCAGCTCAGTATGAACAGCCATCAGCGGCGGCTTCCCCTTCCTCCCCAAGAGGAGGACATCCCTGCCGCCCAGAAGACCTCCGCCCGGCTCTACCAGAAGCCCTGCCACCTACGCTCCTAGAACCACCCTGCCCATCCAAAGACCGCCCCTGCTGCCCAGGACTCCAATCCCTCCCAGACGGCTGCTGCCTACTCCACCGCCTTTTGCAAGATCGACCCCCTCGACGACGCCGCTTTGGATCCAGACGAATCCGCCCATTCCGGTTCAAACTCGGCCGCAAGCTCAGCTGCCAGTGTTCACGCCGCGTCCCCTGCCTGACAGAGGGATTGAGCGGGGGCTGGGGCCACAGACGTACCATGTCTTCCAAGCCAACAATTTTCATCTGGCAGACCATCAAAATAAAAAATTTTCTGCCAAAAATTGACCATTTTTGGCATATTTTTTCTTAATTTTCCCTTAATAAGGTCTTACAAAGGTCTTACTCTTACTTAAGGTATCAAAAAAGTCCTTTTAATTGTTTAACTAGTTTGTTTCTGCCAAAATTGAAAAGTCAGAATTTTCAATTTTTCAAAATTTCGTTTTTTTAACAAAGCCTTGTCAGAATCGAAGTACACCACCATTTTTAGCTCCAAATTACCTTTCGATTGATATATAATAGTCCACAATTATGAGAAATTTCTTAAACAAAATTTTCAAAAAACTGAAACTGCAGGTTTCGAGCCCCAAAAAAGTGCATGTTACAAAAGTGCTCATTTCAGGTCAACAAATTCGTTTTTCGCAAATCAACTGGTGGCACGAGATCAAGACTCAATTGTCCTTGATAGTGGCAGAACGTCAATCAAATTTCAACCTTCATTTTTCAAAAGTGGAATGGTCCATCTGATCTTTTCAGAAATGCTGTCTTAATAAAGTTCCTAATAGGATTAGGATAAGTTAGTTTTCTTCTGATCTAGTGAAAGATGGGCATTGTTGAAGAAAGCAAAGAAGTAATTGATGTGGTTTTATAGGAGGCCTATGGCGAAAACTCTGGTAAAGAAATGAAGATTAGAAAAAGTTTGAAAGAGAATTGAGCTGGTGAGGAAGGCTGACCGGGCTTCTTCTCATGGTTGGGGATGATGCAGCGGACGAAGTGAGGGTTGGAGTTGTTGAGGGTGGCCATGAGCTTCTGCAGCTGCTCTTTGTAGAGCTGGCCTACGGTTCGGAACATGCCCTTGCGCGAGCGGTGCCCGAATGTCGTCTCCTGAAATCAAACCTTCTCAACTTTGAGGTAATATTAGCACTAGTAATGTTTCAGGATTCAAAATGTACGAAGTCTATCTTGTAGGATTTCAATTCGTGTGTTTTTCTTCTACTAATCATTTCAATTTAGCATGGACTTTACGATATCTGGTAATTCGAGCTAATACGCAGATTGGCTCATGTTTCAATCCATCTATTATCTAAAGGGACAACTAAGCATTGCAATAATGATGAGTCCTCGACTTCCAGTGAGTGATAGCAAACTAAGCAGTTGGTGAATACCTGAGCTTCAGCAACTCCGATGCCGGCGAACTCGGCATCCTTCCAGATGTTGACGACGAAGGGGTCGGAGGAGGCCTGGAGGATTTGGACGACGTTCTCGTTCAGCGGGTCCATGTTCTTCATCAGCCACGCCGATGCCTTGTAGTCCACCCGCCCCGCGTAGAAGATCACTGCCTGTCCCGCGTCTGACTGCAAACATTCCCTGCCTTTTGACTCTAAGAACTCCAAGCTCAGAAGTAGAGGCTAGACTTGAGGAGATTGATTCGGTGCTAAATGGGCTGGAGAAAGGAAGCAGACTTACCTTGAAGCTCGGGAACGATGAACTTGGGATGGCCGCTGTGGTTGACCTTGAGCTTCTCCACGTAGGACTTGTCCGTTGCCTTGGGGAAGAAGCACTCCTCGTCCAGTAGGGCCAGAATGCCCAGTTGCTGCAAACCATGCATATTGTAAGTTCCAATTTTCTTAACCAATACCATTGAAATCAAATATTCTTGCTGATATATTCTTGCTGAAATATTCCCAAGACTATCAAGTGTCATTATGTCTTACAGAAAATGGACATGAAATTACTTCTTTGCCGAAACATCAAACCCCCAAGTAAAGGATGTCCAACGATACAGTAGAGAGAGTAGTGAAGAAAGGAACCTTGTCGATGAGGTCGATGGTGGGCTGCAGGTCGAGGCCGAAGTCGATGAAGTTCCACTCGATGCCCTCCCGCGTGTACTCCTCCTGCTCCAGGATGAACATTGCTGCAACCACGCTCTCCTTAGGCTCCACAGAGGGGGAAGAGGAGGTGGGGTTGGACTGTGGTTGAAAAGCTGCTGGAGGCGCTCGTTGGTATAGTTGATGCAGAGCTGCTCGAAGCTGTTGGTGGTGAAGATCTCGAAGCCGGCGATGTCAGGCGTCCCGATGAAGGAGGCGCCCTGACGCTTCGTTCGGTCCAGAGCCTGTCAAACTCGGCTGGCTGATGTTTCATCAGACGGATGTATGGCTGTATTTTGACAATAGGTCAGGCGAATCGAGTTGTTGAACGTAATCTTCTACTAAACGTATCCTTTCCTAAAGCAGAATTCAGCTATACGATTTTCATTGTAATGTTGGGTACACCAAAAGATTATAAGAACATTTTAGCAGTTGCAGGTTTTACTAGCCCAAGCGAAGGTCTGGAAGAGGCTTCCGACAGAGCTTAGCTCTTCGGGCGGAATGGGCAAACCTTGTTGAGTCGCTGTACAAGCCACTTGAACATGCGCTCGTAGCAGGCCTTGGCCATGGCCTCCACGGCAAACTCGCGCTGCTCCGCATTCTGCGCCTTGTGCACAAACTCTCGCCCCACCTCAAACCCCATCCTTCACAGTCCATAGGGGGGACAGCAGCAATTGGTGACCATGATCTTGGGGCGGAGGAAGGCCTTGGTGAGGTCGGTGACGGGGAGGGCGAGGAGGTGGCAGAGTTTCTGCGCCACGGTGTCGTCGGGCAGCATGGCCTGGTCCGACTTCTTCTCCTGCACGAAGCGCATGTTGCCGAAGTGCAGCACCGCCGACACGATGCGCAGCACTGCCGAGATCTCCTGCAAAGTGCTTCAGTCAGTCTGGAGGTGAGGGGAGGGTGAGGAAGAGGACCTCGTCCAGGAAGCCCATGATCTTCATGGACTTGATGGTCTGGAGGAACTCCTGGCCGTCGTCCACGCCGGGCAGGGCGATGTAGCCGTGGCTGAGGAAGCGGTAGCTGCTGATGTCCTCCAGCAGGAAGCCCTGCATCCAATTGCACCCTTTCTAGTGCCTTGAAAGGGCAGCTTCGTTGAGTTTCAAAAGCTCTTGCTTAGGGTACCAAAATTAATCAAACCGTTGCGAGATTGTAGCCGAACAAATCTTCAATCTAAAATTCACAGTATGCGAAATTCTTAGTCCGAAGTACTCATAAATTTTCGTTTTGGTTCGTTCTTTCGTTTTTTCGTGAAACTTAAGACGCCAAATCGAAACCATAATCAAAAAAAATACCGGGTTAGAAACAGATTGATCCTTATATTTTCTTTCAAACTATATTTCTTTCATGAAACATCTGCTGGCGCAGTAGGCAGCAGGAACTAGCCTTCTTCTCGTCAGGCGCAGTGCCCTGGAAGAACTGGTAGAAGATATGGAAGGCGCGCTCGTCGACGGCCTGGCGGTTGGCGCGGGACTTCTCCAGCAGGTAGGTCTCGATGTTGGCGCCGGAGATGAAGCCGGACATGTCGAAGTTGATGCGGATGAACTTCCCGAATCGGCTGACAATTTAATCCCTTTTCTCATCCTCCTCCTTTCGCGAACTATACAATTTCTAGTAGTGCAATCTGCTGCTTGGACAGTTTTGCATTTTGTTTTTGGCGCGCAGTTCAGTGTATCTTTCCATGCGCGCCCAAAAACAAAATGCAAATAACACAGCAATTTGCCGCTGCCTAAAATTGTATTTCCTTGACTTTTTACTCGAGGCAATTGCAAATTTTGGAGAAAAGAGACTCACATTTGGCTTGCCGATGGTACCAGATATTTCTTCCACTTTTAATGTAGTATAAAATGTACAAATACAAATTTGATTTTGTTGGTTTTATATTAAGATAAGATTTTATTAGATTATCAAATAAATAATTAATGAAAAGTAAATTTTTTTTTAAAAATGTAACAAAAAGAAAAGTTTCGAAATTGAAAATACAGTGCACATTTATTGGCAAAATAACTAATTTTTTGAGAAAATTTTCATTGGCAACACTGAGCCAATCGATTTTCAAGAAAATGCCTTACATTTGGCCTGCCGATGATACCATTTTCTCAACTCTCAATCCCCAAAATTAAAATGAATGTGTAAAAAGGATTCGAAACAGCCAGTTACATCCAGCTGACCAATCGCTTTCGTTCACCTACACCACTGTTGCATATAGCTCCTTAGTTTAACTGAAGAGTTATGAATAAACAAATAATGCACGGAGCCCGGGGACCCAGGGAGGGGGGATGAAATGAATACCTACTATCGTCCATTGAATAGATGCGGAGAAGAAGAAGAAGAAGAAGAAGAAGAAGAAGAACGAGTTCGGACAAATGGTTTTGAGTGATTTGCTAATGATTGCTGCAACTTTCTGGTGATTTCTACGTGAGTTTTGGTCAATTGAGAAGACGTTCTTTCCAATGAAAAAAGAATCAGAGCAAATGGAGCTTCATGTGGGGAGCAAGAGCCTTATCAAAGAATTAAAATCTAGGAATGACCCTTCAAAACATACACCTTGGTCGAAAAGAGGGGCTGGGCGCTGACGGTCGCTACGCTCCCTCGCGCCAGCCCAATAGGAATGATAGTTTGAGCAGTGATTATATAGGAAGAAATGTGTCAGATTCGATTGACTAGTAACAATGTTTGGAGCCAATTTAATAAATTCATGAAACATTCGGCAGCCAAGTGAGCATCTGGTACATATTGATAGCAATTGCAACCTGAGCTCCGGAGGCAGTGCAGCAGTCGAGGTTGCTGCGTTCGCCGCTCACACACTCTCCCCACACCTTGGTGTCCAGAACTTGGCAGGCTCCGGACACTACTGCTTCCAAGATCTTTAATCCCAGGCCCCCTTCTGTCTTTAAAGAGAGGAGAGAGAGACTAACATCCCTCCGACGAACAAAAGAAGCGAAACCTCGATTGGAACTTTGGCTCTCAGGCAGGCCTCTGGAAATCTGCCAAGGACTGCCCAGGGGAGGCAGGGACCCACACTTCCCCTTCTTGCAGGCTGCTGCAGTACCCATTGTCTTTTATCAGAGGAACATCAGATGAACACCTGAGGGGTAATCAAATATTAACAATCCCATGGGACAGGACAGTGGTTTGCTATCTTATAACATTACAGTCCCCTGTCCTGTCCCATGGGATTTCTAAATAGTGACTTGCCTTCTGCAGCTTGGACCTTGTTTGCGGAGAGCCGTGGAAGCTC
>JASANA010009571.1:0-24322 GCA_030248095.1 Ptycholaimellus sp. GST1_10 | reverse complement strand
CAGTCCACGGCCTTGTGCTTCCTCATGCAGATGGAGCAGGACTGCTCCGTCTTGCTGCCTGAGCCCTTGTTGGCCTCCTTCTGCTGTGCGAAAGAGACAGGCAAGAAGGATGGGCTGGAAGAGAACTGCTTCTTCAATGACTGCTTAGGGCAGGAAGCAGACGAGGACGCAGAGCTGGCCTCCACAGTGGTCGCCTGGAGGAGGGCGCTCTTGTTGCGCTGCGCCTCTACCTCCTTGTTGAGGACTTGGATCAGATTGTAGAGCATGACCTGATGGGAGAGGAGGCCCTGGTTGGTGAGCTTCTTGGCCACGGCGTTGGCCACCCAGTTGCTCAACTTCTTCATTGTCACGCCGACAAGGAACTGCAGTTGAGCTTCCTCCATCTTGCACTGCTGTGCCAAGAAGAAGTAGAGGTTCCGGAGCTTGTCGCGGAATGACTCTAGGCCTTTGAAGTCAGCGCTGGGAAGGGCCTGGATGGAGTTGAGTGCTTCCTGGACGTGCACCATTGGATTGTTGTATGCGTCCTCCAGGACTTTCATCACCTGTTCGTATCCGCCCTCCATGCTCTGAAGCGATTTGATCTTCTCCGCTGCAGAGCCCTTCAAGGCCTTCAATAGGTAGACCATGCGAGTGGCCGGATCCTCCACTCGCTGATTGATCCAGAGTTTCCAATGTTGTTTCCAGGTTGGAAACTGGATAAAGTCTCCGGAGAAGAGAGGGAGCTCTAGGGGCGGGAGGTCCCTGAGGCTGGCGGCGCTGAGCTTGGTGGCCAAGCGATCAACGACGGTCTCCACGCCCTTGAAGAGGCCGTCTATGGAGACCTGGCCAGAGCTGGCGGTTGCTCCCTCCGTGGACCCATTCGCAGCCGCGGAGGGCGGAGGGGGCGGCGGCGCATTGCTCGTCCCTGGCCCTGCTCCCTGTCCTCCTCCATCTCCCTCCAGCGACACCAAGTTGACCGTCACTGATGGCTCATTGCCTCCTTGTGGATGTTGAGGCGCAGAGCATGAGTGAGGGGAGGGGCGTGCAAAGAGATCGGCCCAGGATCTGCCGCTAGGAGTGGACGAGGATGAACTCGGCGGTGGGGGCTGGTGCAGGGACTCGAAGAGGTCCCCTCCAGCCTGTCTTCCTCTAGCAGGTGGGGCGATGGGAGCCTGGTAGGGGTTGATGAAGGGAGCTGGAGGGGTGAGTCCAGAGGGCGCCTGAGGGGGGACCTGGTTGCGAAGCTGTTGGACAAAGCTGTCCAGCTGCGCTTCCTCCTGGCGTCCGTTGGCCTGTAGGCCCTGTGCCTGTGCCTGCTCGTACTGCACCATCTGCTGGTACTGCGGCGACGGTCGCTGGTTGGCCGCATTCGTAGCCGCAGACTGCCAAGGGTCTTGTTGCCCCGCTCCTCCTCCCACTCCCATTCCTCCTACCTCCATCCATGGAGGCTGATTGATGGTGTTTTGAGGAGGGGGTAAGGGTTGAAGGGGGCGGAGGGAATGATGGCTGCTGATAGAGGTGGCGCGTAGGCGGACGGAGAGTGCGTCTGTTTCAGCCTGAAGCTGGCGAGGAGGAGCAGGTGCCTGATGCCGGGGTGAGGCGCGTACGGGCATGAACTGATCCACTTCCTGGCCGTCTGCCGGGAGACCTCGGACGGGTTCAGCCAGCGCCACCTCCACTCCTGGCTGCACAACCAGGGCACTGGCCTGCTGCTCATGGACAACCTCCTGCCCTTCTCCTTCTTCCACCCACCAATCTTCCTGCCTATCAAGGCCTCGCTCATGCATCATGTCCCTAAGGCCGTTGTGCCAGTTCATGTGAGTGCGGAAGTGGCAGGGCTCTCCGAAGAAATGGCGTCGGAGAGTGCCTCCTTGGCTCCTGGACCTGAAGCGGAGGTAGGTGGAGCTTGAACGGGCACGCCGTCTCCTCATTCCCTCCAGTTCCTGGCTCTCCTCCACGGAGTGCATGGTGGCATCCAGGGCCTCCGTGCCCGGTATGGCGGCAGAGGCGGTCACGGCAGACGCCATGGATGCATCTGCGGGTGTGGCTGATGCCATGGAGGCATCCCTGGAAACGGTGGATGAGGGGGGAGGAGGAGTTGGATGACGACTGGGCTGCAGTGCCATGGTTCCCAGATGTGCCTGAAGTGTCTGGAGGCCCGCTGGACCCGCCCTGTGAGGCGGAGCTCCTGGGGCAGCAGCCAGTATGGAAGGCGGTCTCTGGGATGAGGCCAGAGCGGGATGGGACGCCGGAGATGCGAAGGGGATGGTCTCCGGCACCACCGGAAAGGGCGGCAGGGCTGGCAATCCTGGCCTGCCTTCAATTGCCCTAGGTGGGTCGAAGATGGGCAGTCGAAAGACGAATTGGCCCTGGTGAGGATGGCCCGGATTCCCTCCTCCCCTCTGGGTTGGGCGAGAAGAAGGGGATGATGGGCGGCTAGGAGAACCAGAACGGTAGGATGGTGGCGGCAAGAAGAGATGAGGGGGTGGCAGCCAGAGATCAGGCGGGAAGGGAACTGGAGCTCCTATCTTGCCTCTCTGCGCCACCTGTCCAAACTGCCACTGCACCACTGCAAGAGAAGGCTCCTGCATTCCCCGATTCCCCTCCTGATAGCCGATGGCCAGATGAGGCCGTTGCAGCTGCGGAGGGTAGCTGTGAGGACAGATGGGGGGACTCCCGTAGATGTTCCAGGGAGGCGTAGACAGGCCCATGTGAGGAGTCGGAGGGCGGACCAGTTGACCTTGAGGGCGCTGAACCAGTGCTCCTCCGTCCATATGTCCTTGGCCTGCCTGTAGACTCGTGGGGGGAGGAGGCTCTGAGCCTCCTACAGCCAGGGTTCCTAGAGGCCGGGGGACGATTGCTCTCTCCTGTTGTTGATGGAGGGCCTGGGACTCCGGTCCTTCCTCTAGTGGAAGAGGGGGAGATGTTGCAGGGAGTGCACGCTGTTGATCATCCGGGCTGCCGGGTTGAGTGACTCCTGCTCCTGAAAACAGGGCGGCCTCATCCACCACAAAGGCCACTCTGCCTGCTTCTTCCATCACTGCTTCCAAGGAGTCAATTTTAGCAGCCAGTCGAGCCATGTAGGTGGTGACCTGGAGATGTTCCACTGTCCCTGGGTCAAGGGAGTCCAGGTGGTCTCGCAGATGGTAGAGCTCAAAGGTGGCATTTGCGAATTCCTCCGAGACGGCCTCGTAGGCGAGAACCTTGTCCTGGGACTCCTGGGCCGTGGCTGAGGAGTCCTCTGTCAAGTCCATAGGAGGTGCAGGGTTCCGAGCTTCCGTCCACTGAGGTCCCTTTCCGGGCCCTCCTGCTGTCGCTCCCTCTTCAGGCTGACTCACACCTCCTGCCTGCCTACCTAGGGTCACCTCTCCTCCAGCCTCTACCCCCAGATTCTCAGGCGCCAGAGATGGTTCACGACTAGCTGGAGAGAGCTTCGAGGAGATCTCCTGGTAGGTGATGAGGCACTGGTTCTCCAGGTCCTTGGCCAGGTCGGAGCCCAGGACCTGGGCTGCTGCGTCGCAGTAGCTGGCGATGGTGGAGGGCTCAAAGGTGCCCTGAATGACGAGCTGAACCATCAGGTTCTGCCATGAGTAGCCCTTCCAGTGGGCGCACTCGCCCCGAGACAGCGGTGGTGGGCGCTAGACACAGAGTGGAGCGCTTCATGCCAGCCGCATGGTCTCCTAGAAGTCCACTGGTGGCTTCATCCATTGTACAAGGTGCACACAGGGGCTCGTGCACTCCTTGCACTGGATGACCAATTCGCTGGGAATTGGCATTTTGCATCTTCCACACTTGAGCTCTTCTTGGCGGCAATGGAGATCTCCACGTTGTGGCTGTTGCCGCACGCCTCTGTGCTGTTCTTCACCGGCCTCTCCTTCTCGGCCGCCGGTGCCTGGCCTCCTCCCTCCCTTCATCCTCCGTGGCCTCCTCCACCTTGGCTTCGGCGGCTGCCTGTCGCTGTTGGGCGCGATGCACGGCCTTGTCTCCTGAGGCGGAGTTGAAGCGGAAGGGGAGGAAGGCCGAAGAACTTCTGGTTGACAGTGGTGATGTGTTTGAAGATGTCGGCCAGGGCCTTCAGGTGGGCGGCGCAGACGTTGAGCTCCTTGATGATGTCCAGGTGCTCCTGGGGCGTCAGCTGCGTAGCCTCAGCCGTGGCCTTCTCCGCCTCCAGCTGCATCAGCCGCTGCTGCTGGTCCACCGAGTTGGAGAGCAGACGGCGGAGGTGGGCCACCTCCTGGCTCAGCTGCTGGTTCCGGGCCGTCAGCTCCAAAACCTGCAAGCTGTGGGGGTGACCCTGGGGCGACTTCAGGCTCTTGTAAAGATTGTTGAGGCGCTTTCGAGTGCCTTCAAGGTCCTTGCCGAGGTCTTCATTGTAGTCGCGGAGCCTTTCGTTCATCTCGTAGACCTCATGCATGTCCTGGACCTCCTTCCTCAAAAGGTCCCTCTCCTCCTCGGCTTCCCGGCACAACTCCTGGAAGCTGGCAATGATGTCGACGCAGCATCGGCGCACCTCCTCCGCGCTCGCCAGTCTCTCCTCCACGTCCTCTTTCCCCACTACTTCCCTTTCCAGCACCCACTTGGGGAGGCTGTGCAGACGCACAGCCTCTTGTCTACAGCCGCTAAGCCGGGACAAAATCCCAACCCAAATGAAGCTGGAGGTCTCATCCATGACGGGGGGTGGGAAGGGTTCCTCCGTCTCCTCCTCCTTCTCCTTCTCCTCCTGGGCAGCCGTCGACTTGGCGGCGGCTTCCTCAGGGGCCGGCGGCGGAGGCGGCGGAACCTTCTCCAGCTCCACCTCCGCCCGGAGGTCCGCTGTCGTGGGAGGGGGCGGCGGGGGACGGGGAGGGGAGATGGACTTAGGAGGAGGGGGAGGTGGGAAGGAAGGGGGAGGGGAGGGGCACGGCGCTCCGGCTGGGCCTTCCGCCACTCTCCTCCGTTGGGTGTAGCCGGCGCAGGCACCTGCTTCAGGGCGCCCTTGGAGAGGGGCAGAGAAGAGGGGCATTGAGGAGGGGCTTCCTCCTCCTTTGGGGTCTCAGGAGATGGAGAAAGGGGAGGGGGCTGAGCCTTGGCCGGGGAGAGGGGCAAGAGAGGGGCGGCGGGGTCATAGGCCTTGGAGTCGGGGTCGATGTGGACAGTGACTTCGGTGACCAGGATGGGCGGGGCATCCACCAGCTGCTCCTGGTCCTCCAGGTCCTTGTCCACGATGATGAGGGACCCCTCACTCGCAGACGAGTCCGCCTCCTCCGCGTCTTCCGCCTCCTCTCCATCGCTTCCCGCTTCTTCTTCCTCCCCAGACTCCACAGCCTCTCCTCACGACTCCAGAAGCTCGCGGCTGGGCATCAGGACGGCCTCGCCTTTGGTCTCCTTCAAGGCCACCTCTACTGCTTCTTGAGCCTTCATCACTTCTTCACTTGTCTCCTCTCCTTTCACTTGCTGCTGATACAGCCAAGTGTCAAGGTCACAAAGATCGTAAGGAGAGATAGGATGAAGAGAGAGAGAGGAGAGGACTTCGCCGGAGGATGCAGCGCTGAGGGAGGACTTGGTCATGGAGCCGGGGTTGGGCGCCGGCTTCTTCTGCTCCTCCACCAACTCCACTGTGGAGTCTGGCATCACCGGCTTCTTCACCACCTTCTTCTTAGACTTGGTGGCCTTCACCTTGCCAGAGGACAACTGGAGAACCTTGGAGGCCTTGGAGGGAGAGGTGCTAGGGCGCATGGCTTGCATGGAGGCGGAGAGTTGGATGATGATGAGTCGCTGATGAGAGAGAGAGCGAGAGAGAGAGAGCAAGTGAGAGACTGGCCACTGCAGGCTCCTTTTATGGAAGCGTGCGGGAGCTGATTAAGGGCCCTCAAGCAGGGCCCACCCTGGGTCAGGTCTGTTTGACCGGCAAGCTAAGCTCTTGCAACTGTTGAGTTGTGGGGGCCTCTTTGAGGAATGGCCGTCCATGGGTCTGTTATCAGTCCCATGTACCCACAGAGTAGCAGTAGCTCAAGCGCACGGGTGCTGCTATTGCTCTTCTCCAGCTCTGTAAGCAAGGGGCAGGCCCGTCAACCTGTTTGCCTTGCAACCCCTGGACCCAGCGCAGCCGTTGCTGTATACTGGGAAGAGGACTGTAGCAATCAGTGCCTCCTGCAGGGGGCGGGGGACAAGAGAGCGGAGGAACACGGCCCTAGGCTCACTGCAGCCTAGGCCTGATAAGCTAGTTTCACTGCAGGCTTTGAACAGTGCAAGCAGCGTCAAAGCCCAACCTTGCAGTAACAAGCTGGATTGGCAGTCAAAACTGCCTCCGAAAGCAAAAAGACACCAAAAGATTTTCGAATGCCGATCGCAGCTCCAATTTTGAGTTTTGGAGCAATGAGTACTAGCTGGGGCAAATTGGCAGCCATGCCAATTTGCTGGTGCAGGGAAAGTCGAACTCGAGCGCTCTGGCCTGTCGTCTCCAGTTGCCTTTTGGTAGCCGAAAACAAGAAGAAAGGGTGCACTCCTTTTGTCCTGGCTGGAGAGTAGGCTGTTGTTGACTTGGCGCGGAAGCTGCAGCCAATGCTGCTGTCGGTGAGGTCGATTGCAGGGGTACTAGCTGTCAAGCCAGAACCTGACGAACTGCTACCAAGCGCTGCGCTATCCCACTCCAGATCGAGGGTAGGAGGTGAGAAAGGCAGTCTGTAACATAGCCGCTGGGAAGAATGGTGGGTGGTGCGATGTCGCCGAAGCGAGCGTTGATGGCCTAGTGCGTAAAGCTGAGGATGAAGCATAGCTTAAGCATCATGTCCGCCATCAGGCCCACCACCTTCTGTTTCTTTTCTACGTCTAGCAAGTGACATACACACACACTGGGGCAGAGCAAAGCGGAGGGCCAACTAAATAGGAAAAGATAAGGCTCAGATGTCCAAGGTCCATCTGAAGCTGAAGCAGCACAGTGCTGTTATTGAGGCCAAAAACCGTTTGAAATGCCCCAAGACGAAGTTGATGATGAGCTGCTTGTACACCATGGCCTGGTAGAAGCACATGAAGACAATGTGTAAGCAAATGGATAAAATATTCGTAATTTACGCCCCAATTTACCTATATGGTGTGGTTATTGAGGCCAAAAACCCTTTAAAATGCCCCAAGACGAAGTTGATGATGAGCTGCTTGTACACCATGGCCTGGTAGAAGCCCATGAAGACAATGTGTAAGCAAATGGACAAAAGATTCGTAATCTACGCCCCAATTTACCTATATGGTGCTGTTATTGAGGCCAAAAACCGTTTCAAATGCCCCAAGACGAAGTTGATGATGAGCTGCTTGTACACCATGGCCTGGTAGAAGCACATGAAGACCAGATTTGCACCTATCGTTGCTTGGTATCAAATCGTATCTATTTTTTGAGCCGGTGACATATCTAGACTCAAAATTAACTTAAACCATCGCCACTGGGCATCATATCTTTTTTAGGATCCTTACAGTGCACCCTATAAGTCAAAATTGGTCAAAAAAATTTTTTTCAAAATTTTAATGTTTTATAGACAGTTTTTGTGTAGTTTTGGGCTAGGATTCCGAATCTGTCCTTGTTTTTTCCTTCCGAGCATCCTAGAAAAAGTTATTCAAGATTTTCGGTTTTTTTTGTAAGGGTCCCCCCTTATGTTCAATCAATTGTCCAACCTCAATTTCGGCATAAAGGAGGCCGAAAATCAAGATTCTGGAGGCGCCTTGCCACCCTCCAGGGTCGATATACTATAGTCACATTTAGACTGGAGCCCCAGATATTGCCAATCCCCCTGCCGAGCAGAACGTACAGCGGACGGCAGACGGCAGACGGCAGACGGCGCATGGCGGATGGCGCACGGTGGACGGATAATGGACAGACACTTTTTAAAAATCTGAATCCATTACTATCAGTGATTAGACTGGTGTGGAATTATAGTGGTGCAGTGTTTAGATTGATAACAAGGTATTCTCGGCGGTTGCCAAGATGCGCGGCCTCACCTCAAGACACCACCTAGATGAAAATGCATGCCAAACTTCAACAGATTTCAGTGAATTATACATGTTTCAATTTTTGAAACATCAAGATTTTGGCTTCTTCTTAAATCAAGAAATACTAATTATTTCAAAAATTCATTTTGCCAGCTTTAAGATATTACTTTCACGGACGTACATACCAAAAATCAGCTAATTTCATTGAAAAACCATGGACTTATGAATGTTCAAATTTTTGAAACATCAAGATTTTGGGTTTTTGACTATAAATCAATAAATAATAAATATTTCAAAATTTCGTCTGGCCAGCTTCAAGATATTACTTAGACGGACGTACCTGCCAAAATTCAACAAAATTCATTGAAAAACCAGTGATTTATGATTTTTCGTATTTTGAAACATCAAAAAATTGAGTTTTGGGTAAAAATCAAAAAATTTCGCAAAGCCCTAATAATGGTGCCAAGGCATCACCAAGGCGGACTCTCATGCAAAAAATCAGCCAATTTCGTCGAAAAACCAGTGATTTATGAATTTTAGTAGTTTGAAACATCAAAAACTTGAGTTTTGGACGAAAATCGAAAAATTACGCCAAGCCCAAAAAATGGCCTGGAGATACCACCTAGGCGGACTTTCATGCAAAAAATCAGCCAATTTCGTTGAAAAAACCGCGGAGGCCCGGCCCTGGACAGACATATATATATATATATATATATGCGGACAGACGGACGCAAAAATGGGGTAACTGGTTAAGCTGGCCTTGGCCGCCCGCCGCTTCGGGCAGGGCGCCAGACTCTCCTCCGGCCTCCGGGCACGGGTGCTACGGCCCCTACGCTTCGCCTGGCATGCTTCGCCTGCTAGGCTACGCTTACCCGGGGCCTCCGCACCGTGCCCTCCGGCCTCCGGAGCTCTGACTGCCCTGCCCTCCGCCGCAGGGCGGCTTTCGGCCGCGCAAAAATCTACCATCACAATGAAAAACTGAAATATACCATCGCAATGCAAACAGTACAAGCGCAGGCAGTGGTGGCCAAGTGGTTAAGGCGCATGTCTTAAGAATGTGTGGGTAATGCCCATCGTAGGTTCGATTCCTGTTCACTGCAAACATTTTTGTAGCTTATTTTGTAGCATAAATCGTAACCGGTGATGGCCGAGTGGTTAAGGCATGCATCTCAAGAATGCTTGGGGCAACCTGCGTAGGTTCAAATCCCACTCACCATAAACTTTTTGCATATTCGACATATGCTTTATCAGACCCAAGTGGTGTAGTGGATAGTACATTGACCTTCTAAGTCAATAGTCAGCAGTTTGAATCTGCTCTTGGGTGAAATTTTTGATGACTGTAAATGTACCCCAGCTGGTGTAGTGGTAGCACATTGAGTTTGATACTCAAAGGTTGGCGGTTCGATCCCACTCTTGGGTGTTTTTTTGCAGAAAAAATGCTCTTTTTCTGTACCCACACTTGGGGACATTTTCCCAAAAATTCTTTGAATTTTCTTACAAAATATCCCCAAGTGCGGGCGAAAAAGAGTAGAGCTAGGGTTTTAGGTTTTTTCCAATGAAAAAACCTAGAACCCGTAATATTGACAAGTGAGACTCTTTCCATCGTCACTATGAGTAGGATCCTTGGAAAATTCGTTTCACTCATTTTCCTGCGGATCCTACTCATAGTGGCGAATGGAAAGAGCTGGAGCCTGCGAAAATGTTTCCGCTACACGAAAAGATTTTCTATATCGGTGTGAGAAAATGCTTTACACAATACGTATTTACCCATATTGAGTAAATCCCTTGGAAAATTCTTTTCACTCATTTTCCTGCAGGATTTACTCAATATGGGGAAATAAGTATTGAGTAAAGCATTTTCTATTGGCAGGTGCTTTAACTTTTGAAAATGAATGCACCCCCCTGGGGGTGTATCTTCGCGATACTACACCCCCAGGGGCGAGCATTAATAAAGCTCGTGCTGGTTTAATAAATATAATTCATAGGTAGTGATTTAAATCAAAGCTCGTTCTGCTTTAATAAATAGAAATCATAGGTAGTGAGTTAAATCAAAAATACTGCCTTCTGAGTGCTCTAATCTCCCCTGTAAATAGGTGATTCTTGTGCTCTGTGAATGGGGTGATATGTTGTCAGCAAAGGAATTTCTATGCCTAAAGTTTGGATTTTTACCACTAGCATTTTCGCAATTGAGAAACCTGAGCTGGAAAAGGAGGTACGTTCAAGACCCCAGAGGTGATCAGAAAAATTCGTTCACAGGAAAAATTTTTCCACAAAAATTCGTTCCTGCGAAAATTTGTTTCCAAAGTTTTTTTCTATCAATATGCTTCTATCATCATTGTTTCAAAAGGATTGAACCTACCTCCTCCTCCAGCTCAGGTTTCGAAAATACGAAAATGCTAGTGTAAACAATTATATGGTGCAGAGTGCAATATGACCGCGGAGCTAAACACACCACAAAACATGAATTTTAAAGCCCATAAAACATGACCTTTCAGGAAAAAATTGTTCAAATCCGTTGAGAATTCGCCATTTCTCAGCATACCCCTTTTTTCAACATGTATAGCCAAAAAATAATGTTTCAAATGGTCCGGGACCAGTTCCAACCCTTCAGAGCTTCCTAAAATTGTATTACCTTTCAGGAAAAAAAAGTTTGTTCAAATCCGTTGAGAATTCGTCATTTCTTAGCATACCCCATTTTTCAACCCTGCTACCCAAAAAAGTAATGTTTCAAATGTTTCGGGACTGGTTCCACTCCTCCAGATCTTCTTTAAATTTTATTACCTTTCAGGGAAAAAAGTTTGTCCAAATCCGTTGAGAATTCGCCAGTTCTCAGTGTACAGAATTTCCACATATGTTTGTTTGTTTTCTTCCAACGTCAAAGTTGGGGAAAAACAGCAGAGGCGATCAGAGCATGCTGAAAGAAGAAGAGCAGGAGGAGCGGGAAAAATAGCAAAAGAAAGAGGCCAGGGCTCAGGGCAGATTCTGCACAGCCTCAGCAAAGGTAGCCGGGGTGCCCAGGATTGCCAGCTCCGGCAGCCGGTTCCACAGGCTGGCAACCCTGCGGGGCCAGCTCTGCACCAAGAGGCCAGGAGCCCTAGGGTCAGTGAGGAGGCGACAGTTGTTTCTGAGAAGGCGGCTGGACGATTTGATTTGGACAAGGCCAGGACAGAATTGTTTGGAGTGGAAGACGTTATATAGAAATATTAAATCAGCAGAGAGGCGGCGCTGTTCGAGTGAGACTAGGCCTAACTTAGCACATCGATAGTTGTAGCCTAGGCCGCGGTTAGGAATGTGGCATTTTCGGAATATGAAACGAGAGAACTCATGCTGAATTTGCTCAATGCGTTTTGAGTTGGCAATGGACAGAGAATTCCACGCTGGTGAGGCATATTCAAGGATGGTCCTTACATATGTGCAGAAAGCTTTTGTGAGAATAGAGGGAAATGGCTGTAGGAAACATTTCTTGAGCACATAGCACAGTTGCCTGGCTTTAGCACAGATGGCAGTGGTATGGGCAGAAAAGTTGATTGAGGAGGAAACTAGGATGCCTAGGTCACGGAAGACTCTGTCAGGTGCAGTAGGGAGAGGCTGATTGCACAGAGTATAAGAGCTGGAGAGGCCGGCGCCTATAGGAAGTACTGCACACTTGGAGGGGGAGACTTCGAGTTTCCAGAGGGCAGCCCAGTTTTCAAGGGCAGAGAGAGCAGCTTGCAGGCGAATGGGGCAAGAGGCAGCAATTTTCACATCATCGGCGAACGGCCAACATTCTACTCCTTCTGCACAGAGACAAGAGACTAGGGAGTTGATGTACATGAGGAATAAAAGAGGGCTTATTGTTCCACCTTGAATGATGGAGGACGAAATCCGCCTAGGAGCTGAATGTACACCTTCCATGCACACAACTTGCTCACGATCAGAGTGAAACATATATATAACCCAAAACAAAAGTTTAGTTACCTCTATAGACCGCTATAGACCTCTACAGACCTTCTCTATAGATTCTCTATTCTCTATAAATCTCTTCGGGCCGCTCCGCGGTCAAAAATCCAAACTTCAGCTAGAGAAATTCGAATGCCCTGCCTCCTCACTTCCTTTGCTGATGATGGGTCGCCTTTCCTTCTGTGAAATAAAGAATGGTGTACAAATGTTTTGTGTTAAAAATAATTTGAACGCTTCACATGCTATTCTTGTTTTTGAATGGCTTTTTAAAGCTTCTTATAACTTAAATGAATAAAAAAGATGAAAAGATTGAAAAACGGCTAATACCAAAGAATTCCATTCAGTGTTAACAATGACCTTTCCCCAGACAGGTGGGAATGCAATGCATTATTTAAGGCTGATCTAGAACGGCCTTGAGCAGAGATTGCGCTACAAGCGACCCCCATCCAAACTAAAGCCATGAGGAAAGCGCTACTTCTACTAGCATTGCTAGTTCTTCTGGCCGAAATGGGCGAGGGTCGGCGGCGCAGAGGACGGGGGCGCAGCCGTGGAAGAAGTTCCAGGACTGACGAAATCTTCAGAAATATAGGCCGGGCTGACGTTTTGCTTAACATGGCGAACTCTATAACTGATATGGTTTGCCATTCTTTTTGGCATTAATGATCCGTAAGCATTAAGCCAAATTTATATCAACTTTGTTCTTATGGACAACACTTCTAACAACAATTTTTGACCGCGAAGCGGGCCCATAGGGCCCGCTTTGTGGTCCTTACACATGACTGACTTTTTGTGTTTATCAGTATATATGTATATGTATATATGTATATATGTATATGTATTCCTTGGAAACTTTTTGAACCTTTAAAAAAATTGTTGGTATGACAACTTTGAAAATCGTGACAAAAAATTTCCAGGTTGTTCAACTTTGAGATCTCAACAACTACTCAACCGACTGTCAAAATTCAAAACGAATCATGCTCCCAATGTGCTACTTTTGGCTGATTAAAATAGTCAACTGCGTCCAAATCACAATCCTTAATTGGAGAAAGCGTTTCGCGGTCACCATTCCGCTTTGCGCCATTATACTTGCTATCGGCACATTTACTTATTGGTCATGTTTGAGTCCAGCTTTTAGGCTTCGCAAGCAAAGCCTGCGAATTTGCTGGTCTAGCTTGCATTAAGCTTTAAGGCTTCACATATTAAGCTTAATACTAAGCCGTAGCCTTTTATAGAGTCAGTATATCTAAGCGAGATTTGATCCCCCAGAATACATGTACCTATAGCAAGATATAGCCTGTCTAAGCTGATTTAAAATTTTAGTTTGATTGTTTAAATGTAAAAAATTGCAAAAACCACTCCGAATTTGACACAAATGGATTTACAGACGGACGGTAGCGGAAGTGGGCAAGAGCCCAGCTACAAACGTAAACGACGCTTTGCGGCGCTTGAAGAAAATAGGATTATTGATGCACTTTTTGATGACTAGTGCACTTTGATGCTAATTAATAGATAAACAAAGCAAGCAGCAAATTATGTCATAGCAAAATGAAGCTCAAAACGTAAATTAAAATGTATTTAAAATTTAACAAGTAAAAGCACATATTGTAATCATCAAATGTGATTTGTTGATTTGGCTGGCACAAGCTAGCGTTAGCAGAGCAATGGTGTGTAGGCACAAAGTAGTGTCAACAATTCGTGATTGGCTATTGCCATAAACTGGCCTACTGTACAACTATTCAAACTATTCATTACAAAAGGTAAAAGCCCTGATGTATAAATTACAACAAGTATAATGGCGCAAAGCGCAATGGGTGACCGCGAAGCATTCAGTATTGAGTCATGGAAGCAGTGAACAGTTTATTCATCAAAAAGTAGCACATTCTGAGCATGATGCTTTTTGAGTTTTGCAAATCGGCTCAGTAGTTGTTGAGATCTCAGAGTTAAGCCAAATTTACATCATCTTTTCTCTTATGGACAACACTTCTAACGATAATTTTTTTAGTATAGGCACATTTACTAATTGTTATGTTTGAGTCCAGCTTTTAGGCTTCGCAAGCAAAGCCTGCGAATTTGCTGGTCTAGCTTGCATTAAGCTCTAAGGCTTCACAAGTGAAGCCTATGCAGTTGCCATCATATTAAGCTTAATACTAAGCCTTAGCCTTTTATAGAGTCAGCATATCTAAGCGAGATTTGATCCCCCAGAATACATGTACCTATAGCAAGATATAGCCTGTCTAAGCTGATTTAAAATTTTAGTTTGATTGTTTATAGGGGCGGAGCTACCTATGGGCATTTTAGGTGAATGCCCCCCCCGAAGCCATTTCGGGGGGGGGGGGGGCAATGCCCCCCGAAATGCTTAAACAAATTTTCACTTTAGGCAAAAGAGCCAAAAAATTGTTGACATTTTTTCCATTACATTTCCCAGTTGATAAGTCTATTTCTACTAATTTTTTCCCAAAATAAATCAAAATTAGTTTTATGGGCCAGATTGCCTAAGCACAATTTTCCTTGGTTTGGTTTCCTTGGTTATCATAAACAGAGAAATTCTTATATCAAAATTTGGATTAACCATTAACAAAAATATTACAGCAATTTTGCCCTGAAATTTTTTCCAAAAAGGAATGCACAATTCCTTTACAATTTTAAGAGTCATTTTTTCAAAGTTTCTGGTACCTAGGGGGGCACCCCTCCCCCTAGGACCCCCTCCCCAGGTCGGAGCTTCGCTCCTCCATTTTGCCACCCCTGACTGAAAATCCTACCTCCTCCCCTGATTGTTTAAATGTAAAAAATTGCAAAAACCACTCGGAATTTGACCCAAATGGTTTTGCAGACGGACGGTGGCGGAAGTGGGCAAGAGCCCAGCTACAAACGTAAACGACGCTTTGCGGCACTTAAAGAAAATAGGATTATTGATGCACTTTTTGATGACTAGTGCGCTTCGATGGTAATTAATAAATAAAGAATGCAACCAGCAAATGATGAGATAGCAAAATGAAGCTCAAAACGTAAATTAATGTATTTAAAATTTAACAATAAAAACATTTGTAATCAGCATATATGATTTGCTGATTTGGCTGTTGCACGCTAGCGTTAGCAGAGCAATGAAGTGTAGGCACAAAGTAGTGTCAACAATTCGTGATTGGCTATTGCTATAAACTGGCCTACTGTATATAGGGCATAGGTGTGAAAATCAAACTGCCAAATATCAATCAAAAATTTTTCCAAGACTTACAAAACGTTCAGACGTGTTATATATACCAATATGACGGCAAAAAGTTAAATAAAAAGATAGGATACAGGGGGGGGAGGCCTTTTCCGTACGGCTAAATTTAAAAATTTATTTCTCCAGCCTACCAAAAGCTAGAGGACTGAAAATTTGCATGGAAGTAGTTCCAACCCTCGTTGATCTGAAAAAAAATATGCGGCTTAAAACATCAAGTTGAAACAGAGAAACAGTCATTTTTGTAAGGTCACTCAAAAATCGGTACACCTCGACAGTGAAAAATTTTTTCACCTAAATTTGAGGCTTGATTTCTCGACCCCATTAAATCCGTTTGAGCCCAAAATTTAACACAATTTAGTCCTAAGTGTATTTGACTTACATATAAATTTTTATCTTTCTAGGTGCTCCCTGTGTTGAGAAACAGCCTTCGGAGTACACCCCACTTTTCCCCCTTTCCTATGGTTAAGGGCCAGTCCAGCTGGAGAATACTATGAAATTATGGAAAAAATAAAAAGGTTGTTTTACTTTGAAAGCTGTTTCTCGACATAGGGAGCCTAGAAAGATAAAAATTTTTACGTAAGTTAAGGACACTTAGGACTAAATTGTGTGAAATTTTGGGCTCAAACGGATTTGATGGGGCTGAGAAATCAAGCCTCAAATTCAGGTGAAAAAAAATTTACTGTCGAGGTGTGCCGATTTTTGAGTGACTTTACAAAAATGACTGTTTCTCTGGTTCAACTTGATGTTTTAAGCCGCAAATTTTTTTGCAGATCAATAAGGGTTGGAACTACTTTCATGCAAATTTTCAGCCCTCTAGCTTTTGATGGGCTGGAGAAATAAATTTTTAAAGTTAGCCGTACGGAAAAGGCCTCCCCCCTGTAGGTCCTAGCGTTGAATTTTTGGATCATTTTTAGAAAGCACTTTTTTAAGCAACAAATCGCAAAATGCAAAAATCGGTTTTTTGAAAAATCAATTGAAAAATGTTTTGTTTTTTTTGATGCGGTTTGATTGATAAAAAATTATCTGTGGTTGGTCAGAAAATGTTAGTTGAAATTGGCCAATAACTGATTTTTGTTCATCCATAGATCAAAAAAGTAGGTGTTAGAAAAAGTCCCATTTCTCAGGAAAAAAATCCATATTTTGGGCTAAGGTTTGTTGGGCTGAGATCACAACTAAATGGACCAAAACCATGGCCTATTCACGATGCCCAGCTCGAACCTTCGATTTTTGGGAGGGGAATACCCCTCCTACAAGGTCTCTCAATCCTCACGCAAACTGCCTCTTAAAACTACTTTTTTGGGCAGAAAGTTTGAAAAATGGGGTATGCTGGAAAAGGACGAATTCTCAACGGACTTGGACCAACTTTTTTTCCCTGAAAGTTTTCTTTTTCCTGGACAAACCATGAAAGCTAATGAAATTTTAGGAACATCTGGAGGGGTAGACCCGGAATCTAAGCAAGTAAAACATTACTTTTTTGGGTATAAGTTTGAAAAATAGGGTTTGCTGGAAAAGGGCGAATTCTTAACTTATTTGGATAATCTTGTTTTCCTGAAAGCTAATTAAATTATAGGAACATCTGGAGGGGTAGACTTGGAAGTACCGTAGACCGCCGTCACTCCTCGTTCATCTCCTGGATCCCTCAGCAGAAGGTCGCCCAGCTCAGCTACTCCTTCACGACCTTCACGGCGGAGCTGAAGACTGGCAGCGAGAATTGGTTGGTCTGCAGTAACTCCAAACCTGCACCAGAATGCTGATCTCAGCTAGCGCAACTTTAGTGCAGCACTCCACCCATGATTGACACTGTGCTGGGAGCATGCACCCATATTAACAGACACGTAGCACCCTTCAAACGTGAGCAGTACGACCGCGCTGTGAAATCTGGTTGGTCTGGAGTAACATCAAACATGCACCAGAATGCTGATCTCACGTAGCACACATTTAGTGCAGCACTCCACCTATTCTTGTTCTAGTGCAGTGAGCATAAACCCATCTTAACAGGCACACATTACCTTTCAGGGAATTGACTGGTTGGCTGAATTGAATTGAAGACTGGGAATTGAGAACTGGTTGGCCTGCAGTAACACCAAGCATGCACCAGAATGCTGATCTCACGTAGACCAACTTTTGTGTAGCCCTTAACCTATGCTTACACATTGTTTTGTGCATGAACCCTTTTTAACAGGCAAACAGAACCCTCAAACGTGGGCAGTAAGGCTGGGCTGTGAGAACTGGTGGACACAGGATAAAGGGATAAACCAGTTATAACGTGTGTAAGGGGGAAGAATTTGGAGGCCTGGTGGCTCGGTGAGCGGCTATTGGTCGATGGCCTGCTCGGTGAGCGGCTATTGGTCGATGGGCCTTGGGAGGCAAAAGGGGCGTGTTTTGGGGCAGGCTGCGCTGGAAATGTCCGCTCCCTGCATTTGGCTGGCTGCGCTGGAGGCTGGCACGACGAGATCATTACGAATTGTTGAGAGTCTGGGAGGCTGGTGAGAGTATGGTTTTGGGACTGGTGGATTGGGCTCTGATGAGCGTTGCCAAGAGCAGCCTTGCCTCTTCAAGCTCCAGTTCTTCTTCTAGCCTCGCCCAGCCTCAGCGCAAGGGTTTTTAGCTTGTTGTTGGCAGGTAGGTGGTATGAAAGAAAAGAGGCTTGAGGGACAGTGGTCCGAGCCTCCAAGCTGATGGAGTTGGATGAGCTGGAGCAGCAGCGCACCAAGTGGATCATCATCGATAGCTGGAGCAAAGGTTTGCTTTTGAGCTCTTGCCAGCTTTGCCCTTGTTGGGGTGGGGAGGAGGAAGATGGATTGCAGGTGAGGACGAGGAGGAAGAGGGCGTCAACTTCGTCTTCAAGGGCATCAAGGAGGAAGCGGGCAAGGCAGGAGCTGGCTTCAAGGAGATGGAGATTGACGCCAGCGACAACATCAAGTTTGCCTTCAAGGAGGAGCCTAGCGATGCTGCTGCTCCCACTGCCCCCTCCGGTGCCCAGGCTCCCAAGGCCCCCTCGCCCCCTGCCGCCACCACTGAGCCCCCGGAGCCCCTCAAAGCAGAGTCCCCAGAGCCCCCCAGAGCCGAGTCCCCCAAGCTCCCTGAGCCCTCTGTCACCATGGTCCATGGCTACATTGTTGATGGCTACTTTGTTCCTTTTGATCTAAGCTCCGGTTCAGTCCCAGCTCATTACCCTTGCCATAGCATTCCTGCCCCTCCCCAGCCCCCCAGCATTCGTTGCACCCAGCCCAAAGTTATCACTCTCAATTGAGCTCTTTTTGTCTCTTGCCTCTTGGCACTTTTTTCTTATATTGACATGTTGCTGACAAATCTGGTCTTGTTTTGAAAATGAATCAAATGAATCAATTTGCACAAATAGCATTTTGGTGAAAAACTAGTGAAAATGGCTATTTAAAATCAAAGCGCACCTCTTGATTATCATGACCGATTAAAAAAGTAGGATTGGAATTGGAGATGGGGTTGAAGTAAGCTTATTGTGGATTAGAGAAGCGGGGTTTTGCAAGTAAAATGCGCAGTGAGGCTACAATGGCTGCAAAGAGAAGGAGGAGCAGGAGGAAGATTAGAATGGAGTGGCAGTGACAGCAGGCACAAGCTAACTGCTGCATCTCACGGCGCCTGCACCGATGTGTTTGCAAAGGCTTTGCAATATTTTGTTCTCTGTCCTGCACTTTGAAGGGCGATTAAAAGGGGGTCTGCAGTATGTCCGCTTAGAAACTTGAAAGTAAATGGCAAGGACCTTGTAGCACAGTGGGCCGGTGCTGCGTTGATTGTAGGCGGGCTGGCGATGACTGGCTACCTGTTCCATGCTTTAGACAAAAGCTTAGGGTTTAGTTTGGGTAGCTGAAACTGAGCAAATTGGGCAGAGTAGAAAAACTGATGCATACCCTAGCAGCAAGGAACAAGTGGGGGTTAGGGAATGGAAGGGTTGTTTGAGATTTTTGGGTGGCAATGGCATGACAACAATTCCTCTGCCTCATTCTTATCCAACTGAAGGACGTTCCCAGCCCATTCAAACCAGCAAGTCTGCACCGCTACCTTTGGTCCCACCTACCATTCACGCTGAGTCTTGATGTTTTTGGATGGTGCTTCTGCCCAAAATGGGGGCATGTTATACCAGATTTTACTGCTTGCAAAAAAGACAAAAACAGCATTTCCAATACCTCAAAGCAAATCAAGACCAGTTTTAAAAAAACCAGATTGCATTCTAGCATAGCCACCATGAGTTCATAAAACGGATGGTTCACAAACAATGGTATTGAATATGATAAAATCTTTAGAGTGTTGCCATAAAAAGCAAAATTCTGCTTGGTTAATATCAAAACCAGCTTGTTTCACAAAACACAAGCCTTCAGTCATGTCAGAACTGGTTAATATTATGTGTCCAAATCTTTCCCAAAAAGCCCATGGGATAATGTTAGAATCCTGAAGGTTGGTCAATCTACAATTAAACCTAATGTACCATTCATCATTGATAAGATGATACTGCTGACACTTCCATTTTGAAAACGTAAACGCATTTTGTCTGTGATTTAAATAAAACTGACAAGATCTAAGAAGCTGGTCATTAACGGTATACGCATTTGTCTTGAGAAGTCCATCCTTGTCCAGAAGAGATTCAAGAAGGCTGCGCACAGTGTCAGTGGAGGGGCTGGTTCCAATGTCGGCAAGTGAAAATGGAGCAAGGTGCAAAGAGTTTAGTTGCTCCAGCCTGTGAGCGATGCAAAAAGCAACCAAGTATTCAGTTCTGCAACTGAGGCAGAATTCGCAGTTGCAGCTAACTCCACCGTTTTGCGCACATATGAGCTGTCCATCTCTCAGCAGCCCATCACCCTACATTCTTTGCTCCATTGGTTCACTTCTTGTTCACTGGCTTTTTGGCTTCTGTCGATGGGGCAAAAGCAATGCAGCTTTATTGGTTGCAAAGAAAATAAATATCATAGAAATTGTACATTTGCAAAACTTGCCAGATAGCATGCAAGTCTGAACGAGCCAATAGTAGAAAACCTGAAAGAATTGGAAAAGCAAAAAGCGTTTTTGAGGAGGCTTAATAGTCTTGCTCCATTGATGGGTGGTAGTGGTGAATCATCCCGGGAGCATGTGGTGGGAAAGCCTCGTCTGGGTTCCCCTCTTGGAACAGGTAGTTCCACACCGGTGGATCCAGCATGTTCTCCCTCTAAAATTTGGCATGAAAGATGAAATTTTAAAGTTTGCGATTTTGAAAAAAAAATTTTAAAAGCATACTTCAGTAGTGTAGAGATGCATCGAGACTGAGTCCAATACAGCATAACTGGCAAACTTGTCAGGCGTTATCTTTTGTAGCAAAAAATCCTGCAACCAAAAGCTCTAGTACTTTTTTCATAGTGGTAGTAAATGGGACAATGGGAAAAGGGTGTCAAACCTGAATCATGGTTCGCATGTTCCCCTCTCCGTAATTCACTGGGCTACAACATCCGTGATTCACTTCGGCTACATAGATCAGTAGCATGAGCCTGCGCACGGCAGTGTAGGTCCGCTCTTCGATGGGAGCACTGCAATTCAAATTCTGTACTTTAACTGAATTTGAAAATGGGCAAAAGTGAAAGGTTTTACTAGGGGAAGACTTGGTCGCACCACATGTTGAGGCTTTTTTTGTAAACTTGGGTTTGGTAAACAAAATAGAGCTTCAAGAACAGTGGCAGTGTAAGCCAGTATAGCCAGAACAGTGGCAGTATAAGCCAGCCTCCAGTGGCAGTATAAGCCAGTATATTTTTAGTTTTAAAATAATTTTGAATAATTTTGCTCAAAAAACTGGACACACAGTCCATTAAAATTGAATGAATGTTAAAAGGCAATTTTGATAGCATTGCTTTAAAAGCATCAAGCAAAGTATGAATCTTTCAGTCCAACAATTATTCACAGGCACAAAAACGAGAATATGTATCAATACCAATTAACGCATATCCTATGTCATTATTATCTTCTTTGAATTGAAGTAATGACATTATATCCACTTGAAAAATCATACCAACAAATTTGGCTTTTATGGGAATTTGAGCAAACCTTTTAGTTTTAATGGGCTTATATTGAGTGTAAACATCTTGAGTTTGCAAAATTGCTTTACATTTAGCAAGACTGATATTGTGACCTTCAATTTTAGTCTGCTGGTACAATTGCATTGGACCTCTCAAAGCATTTACTGATTTTTGAACTGCCGCCCAGGACTTGGCCTGGGGGCAGTACTAAGGATTCACCCTAAAAAGGGGTGTCAGGCTATATATATATATATGTATATATATATATGGATGTTAGCACGAATTCCTCCATGGTTTCTCAACCGTTTTTGCTCATTTTTTCAGGGAATGTCAGAAATGTTGGCCGCATCAGGCCATGATTGCGGACCTTGGTGGAAATAATCTGCTCCTGAGTTATGACCCAGAAACCTAATGTTTCAATACCCAAAAATTGAGTTAAGGGTTGTTTTTGGGATATTGGCTCTAATTTTGAGCCCCAGTAGGTAAATTTTGATGCTAAACACGAATCTGGCAATAAAAATGGAAAATTTTTGCAATTTTGTATAAACCCGTCAGCCTGATGTTTCAACAAGTATATGGCGCAGAGCGCAATAGGTGACCGCGGAGCTAAACACCTCACAAGTCTTAACTTTTACGAGTTTTACCCAAATAAGGGATGTTTCAAAAGGTTGGGGACCAAATCCAGAACGTTGCAGAATTTTATTACCTTTCAAGTAAAAAAAGTTTGTCACAAACCGTTGAAAATTCGCCATTTCTTAACATAACCCATTTTTCAACCTTTCTACTCAAAAAAATGTTTCAAATGCTCCGGGACTTGTTCCAGCCCTCCATATCTTCTTCAAATTTTATTACCTTTCAGCAAAAAAAGTTTGTCCCAATCCGTTGAGAATTCGCCATTTCTCAACAAACCCCATTTTTCAACCTTTCTACCCAAAAAGTAATGTTTCAAATGCTCCGGGACTTGTTCCACCACTCCAGATATTCTTAAAATTTTATTACCTTTCAGCAAAAAAAAAGTTTGTCCCAATCCGTTGAGAATTCGCCATTTCTCAACATACCCCATTTTTCAACCTTTCTACCCAAAAAAGTAATGTTTCAAATGCTCCGGGACTTGTTCCACCCCTCCAGATCTTCTTAAAATTTTATTACCTTTCAGCAAAAAAAAAGTTTGTCCCAATCCGTTGAGAATTCGCCATTTCTCAACATAGCCCATTTTTCAACATTTCTACCCAAAAAAGTAATGTTTCAAATGCTCAAATTCCGGGTCTACCCCTCCATATCTTCCTAAAATAGCATTACCTTTCAGGGAAAAAAAAGTTTGTCCCAATCCGTTGAGAATTCGCCCGTTCCCAGCATTTCCAGATATATATATATATATATATACGCATATATCAGGACAAAAGTTCACTAACCTCTATAGACCGCGGAGCGGCCCTTTGGGCCGCTCCGCGGTAAAAACCAAAATTGAAAATTTTAGCCAATTTGACCTCAATTTCGAGTCTCTGGTATTTTGAAATGAGCCTTATGCTGTGCACTATCATTCTGGCCATAAAATTCTCGTTCAAATGGCATTGAAATCACGCAAAAAGCTTCAGTAGAACCCAAGTTATGTCATTTTTGAACTGCCGCCCCGGACTTGGCCTGGGGGCAGTACTAGGATTCGCCCCAAAAAAACCCCTAAGTCCCAGACCCCATATTTCAGGAAACATCTGCTGACTAGGTAGCTTGCTTTAGATCAACTAAAATGGGGCGTATTTTTGAGTTATTGATTTAGTTGGCTACCTGTCTTAACTAGATCCATTTTATGGGCGGCAGTTCAACGCATGGGTTCAGCCACTTTGTGCAAATGAACCCCATGTTATACTAGTCCAAAGTAGATGTCACCAAGTATTTTGGTCTTTTTTTTGACATTAATTTATCCCTACACATTGGAAAAAACTCATAACTTTTCTGACCATTGGTATTGCCAATTGGTCTATGCCACTCCCTCATTTTACCCATATATGGTCTTTGCTGATTTTGTGGCAGAATCCGAAGTTAACGGAGAATTGAAACCTCTTGTTGGCATTGTTCCTCAAGTGCACCCTTCACCTGCTGCTTGGGTTCCTCTATGCACAAACTATATTGGACAGTTTGATAGCGTATGGTTGGAAAAATTTGGGTAACATGAAGAATCCAAAGTAGACCATCATGAGATTTTGCTAACTTTTCAAATTGCCAGTCAAAAATACGCTGTAATCAACTAGATAACATTGAAAATACCAAGCAGAAAAACCATGGCTGAACCTCATGCTGTCCTTGAAAATTTCAACCCAAAATTACACCTTCCTGGAGCACATTCATTATTTGTTGGATCATCAGGATTGGGAAAAACCTTGCTAATGTTACATTTGCTATGTAACACTAATGTTATTGAACCAATGCCTTGGCGCGTTTATCTTGATTATGATAGCATGCAAGATGTCCATATAGATGCTAAAAATAAACTTGCTCAAAAAAATTGTCAGCTATTTTTAATGCATGGTATTGATAACCTGTCTCTTGATTGCTACTCTCAAACTGATAAGTCAAAAAAAAGTTTGGTAATATTTGATGATTTAAGCCTTCAAACTGCTTCATCTTCTATTTTGGCACCTATGATTACCAATTCTAGACATGCAAATGTAACCATTTTTTTGGCCTGGCATTTTTGTATGCAAAATACCCCATAAGTTGTGTAATTGCTCAAAATGTTAGCTACATTTTCCTTTCAAATTAACCTCGAAGAGAAAGTCAGTTGGTTTCATTAGGCAGCCAACTAGGCATGACCAAAAAACTATGAAATGCCTATTGCCAAGCTATCACAGCTGAAAACCCCATTGATTGCTATCTTCTTGTTGATCTAGGTTTTAATACTCCAGATTTACTTCGCTTGCAGTCCAAAATTGATCAAACTCCCCAATTGTGTTTCTTTTAATTACAGTACTTGAAGTTTTTTTGAAAATAAACTGATTATGGTAACTTACAGTAAGCACAAAACAAAAAATAATAATCATTTGCAAAATACATGAATCATTATGCCTTTCTCTACATCAGAAGTTGTAACTCCAAAGGAGTTGGGACTTGGAGCATCCACTGTCCCATCTAACTCTTATGAACCCCTTGCCTCTACATCTTCTGGAGCAGCAATAGTTGCTCCACCTGTTATTGATTCGTGACAAGAACCTCATCT
>JASANA010009570.1:0-20121 GCA_030248095.1 Ptycholaimellus sp. GST1_10 | reverse complement strand
GACGGACGGACGGACGGACGGACGGACGGACGGACGGACGGACGGAGGGACGGACGGACGGACGGACGGACGGACGGACGGACGGACGGACGGATGGACGGACGGACGGACGGACGGACGGACGGACGGACGGACGGACGGACGGACGGACGGACGGACGGACGGACGGACGGACGGACGGACGGACGGACGGACGGACGGACGGACGGACGGACGGACGGACGGACGGACGGACGGACGGACGGACGGACGGACGGACGGACGGACGGACGGACGGACGGACGGACGGACGGACGGACGGACGGACGGACGGACGGACGGACGGACGGACGGACGGACGGACGGACGGACGGACATTTTTGTTAAAAAGTTTTTCGGAAATAACTTTTTTAATAAGAGGACCCCCCACAATTCAACCACGGCGCGTTGATTGAGCCTATTTGCAGCGCTCTCCGACGTCTGTGTGACGAGCAACAGCCTGCCAAACTTTGGGAAAGCTGCAATTGGTTGTGTTGCTCGATAAGAGGGGCTTGGCGCTACCGCTCCGCTAACGCTCCGCTCGCGCAAGCCCAATAAAATAAACCGCAAAACTACAACAAATTTCATGGTGACAATGATTTGATCCAAGAGATTGATTTTTAAATTGATTTTTCAAAAAACCGATTTTTGTATTTTGTAAATATTGGCACAAAAAAAACTTATTTCTAAAAACAGTCAAAAAAGTAAAGGCTAAGACCTAGCCTATCTTTTATTTCATATTCTTGCCGTCATTTTGGTATATATATCTTTGCAAATGGCGATGTTACAGTCGGACAATTTTTTCAGTGAAAATTGCCAGTCTGATTTTGGCCCTATGTTATAACATAGGCAAAAAATGGCCAAAAAAATTTTGTTCTTTAAATACGATTTTTTTGGCATGAAATGTTCTATTGGGATCCCATGCACCCGGCTGTATCATTTGTTTCCCCAGAACTAATGTCAATCTGCTCAAACGGAAATGCTCTGTTTCCTATGTTATACAAATTTACAAATTCCTATGTTATACAAATTTTTTTTGGCCATTTTTTGCCTATGTTATAACATAGGGCCAAAATCGGACTGGCAATTTTCAGTCAAAAAATTTTCTGACTGTAACATCGCCATTTGCAAAGATATATATACCAAAATGACGGCAAGAATATGAAATAAAAGATAGGCTAGGTCTTAGCCTTTATTTTTTTGACTGTTTTTAGAAATCAGTTTTTTTGTGCCGAAATTTACAAAATACAAAAATCAATTTTTTGAAAAATCAATTTAAAAAAATTTTCTCTTGGATCAAATCATTGTCACCATGAAATTTGTTGTAATTTTGCGGTTTAATTGATGTATAATAGTCTGGGGTTTGTCAAAAAATGTTGGTTGAAAATGGCCAAAACCGATTTTTAGGTCATCCAGGCATCAAAAAAGTAGGTGTTACAAAAATGGCCATTTCTCAGCAAATAAGCCATATTTTGGGCTAGGGTTTGTTGGGCTGAAATCACAACTAAATGGACCAAAACCATGGCCCAATCACAATTTCCATCTCGAACCTTCGATTTTCGGGAAATGGAATACCCCTCCTACAAGGCCACTCAATCCTCTCACAAACTGCCTCTTAAGTCTATCCAAGCCCAGAGTTTGACCTAAAGCCCAGGCAGCTCGACGCAGGTGTATCCATAAATGGAATTTGAGCCAAACACATGGTTGTGGCCAAACGTCCCTCCCAACCCAGAATTTATACCAAACCCAAGGAATTGAAGCAAGTTTGACCCAATCTCATGTTCAATACAAATTCCAGGTGGCTCGACGCAGGTCTATCCTATCCCAGAATTTAAGTCAAACGCAAGGTGGCTAGACTTAAGTCTATCCAAGCCCAGAGTTTGACCTAAAGCCCAGGTGGCTCGACGCAGGTCTATCCTAGGGCGCGACAGCGCCCTAGTTATGAATGGGTGATCGAGTTTTTGCATGGTTGCATGTGACCGAATTGATTGGAAGACTGGTAGGCTGAACCCTAGGACATTCCTAGGGCGCGACAGCGCCCTAGTTATGAATGGGTGATCGAGTTTTTGCATGGTTGCGTGTGACCGAATTGATTGGAAGACTGGTAGGCTGAACCCAGGACATGTATATCTCATTCGAAAGCCCACAGGCTGCTGCAGATGGCAAAATTCTTCAAATTTAGATTTAGGGCTTAGAATTTTAGTTATTTAAAAGAATATATAAAAAAACTTGAAAAAAGGACATTGCCAACTTTGACACAGTGGCATTTTGCATCAAAAGCGAAAATAAAAAATACTAAGAATTTCGGGTTGTGGCAAATTGATTCAGCTTTCAAATGGTGCTACTTTTCTCAATGGTTACATGGAAAAATTTCCCAATCAATTCACGTTTTTGAGTGCGATTTTTTCGATTTTCTGTTCTACCCATTATTGAAATGTTTCATTTTAGCGAAACTGCGCAGTTTTATATAAAGTGATGCTCAGGTTAGCTTGCATGCAATAGGTCTTTGAGCTATATAGAATCTGAGAGGGCGCCAGTGCCCTAGTCCTAGAGCGCGAAAACTAAATTTATAAAAACACCAAAGTTGATTTTATCCCTATCTAGAACATCATTGTCATGAAGCCTTGTTCATGTGGCAAATAAATATGTTTTCCACAAGGCCAAGATCTAGACAAGACTAAAATGCTACAGCATGAGAAGTTTATGAATTTTCAATGATCAAAAAGATATAGACAAGATGCAAAGCAATCGTGATACATTTTGATTTGAATTGAGACATCATTTTGAGCAGAAATTTCATCTAAAAACTCAACTGCTCATTCATAAGCAGGCGGAAATTTTGGCAACAAGTGGACAAAAATGGAAGTGAAAGTTAATAATATTTATTCAAAAAAATATTTAATAAATACTATAAAAGCAAATCAAACATAAGTTTAATTAAAATTTTAGCTACAAAAAAATTAAAAACCTAATAAATGCCATAAACCTAATACCTAAAAACCTAATAAATGCCATAAAATGAAATTTTGAAATTTCACATAGACACAAAGTTTTCTCAAATATTTTGGTTTAAAATCTGGTTTTTGACTTCGTCATTGTTTTTCTTGTAAAATTTTGGTCCAGGAAATGTGCTCAAACCTGCCATTAAGGGGTGAGCCAAAAGAGATATAGACCCAAACATGACGAGCACCAAAGATATGCCCTGTGTTATAAGCATAGGGCAATTTAGCAGATGTAAAATTTTAATGCTAAAAAACTGCCTGCTCTTTAGAAAGTCAGTACTGCTCAATTTCCTTTAGTGAGCTAATCACCCTAAGCCTTAGGCAGGTATTAAGCATAAAAAATTGCTGGATTTTAGTTTATATTCATGAAAAATTATCCAAAGTATGCGGACAGGTCAAGAATTGGCCCTATGCTATAACATGGGGCAAAATTGACCAAAAATATTTTTGTCTTGAATTTTGATTTCAATGGCCTAAATCGATGCTCTGGCCTCAAATACACCTAAAAATATCATTTTTATGCCCAAAATCATAATATTTTGAAATCTGATTACTTGGAAATGTTCCTCATTTCAGACCAATTTGAACAAAAAACATTGAAGCATACAGTTTCAAAATATTATGATTTTGGGCATAAAAATGATATTTTTAGGTGTATTTGAGGCCAGAGCATCGATTTAGGCCATTGAAATCAAAATTCAAGACCAAAATATTTTTGGTCAATTTTGCCCCATGTTATAGCATAGGGCCAATTCATGACCTGTCCGCATACTTTGGATAATTTTTCATGAATATAAACTAAAATCCAGCAATTTTTTATGCTTAATACCTGCCTAAGGCTTAGGGTGATTAGCTCACTAAAGGAAATTGAACAGTACTGACTTTCTAAAGAGCAGGCAGTTTTTAGCATTAAAATTTTACATCTGCTAAATTGCCCTATGCTATAACACAGGGCATATCTTTGGTGCTCGTCATGTTTGGGTCTATATCTCTTTTGGCTCACCCCTTAATGGCAGGTTTGAGCACATTTCCTGGACCAAAATTTTACGAGAAAAACAATGACGTAGTCAAAAACCAGATTTTAAACCAAAACTTTTGAGAAAACTTTGTGTCTATGTGAAATTTCAAAATTTCATTTTATGGCATTTATTAGGTTTTTAGATAAAATATCAATATTTTTGGTAGAAAATCTGAAACCCATAGGCACAGCCGTGTACTGCTAGTGTAAACAAATCTGTTGGTGCCCAATATTAGTACTTTTGGCAAAGAAATGAGTCTGAAAATTGAGTTATACGGGAAAAATCGCCAAAAACTCAAATTTTGCGACCTCTAACTTGACAGAGCTGTCCTGACCTGGATATTGAGTTTTGACACCAAGTATATTGATGAATTTTACTTACCATATATTGTTCTTTTGATTCCCATCATAAAAAAGGGGGGTCAGAAAACCATGGGTCTCGGCTCTTGGGTCATTCGTGCTCTTCTCACAAAACGTGTCTTAATGAGTTAAATTATACTATAAAAGGTATGATCAATTTTGATTTCAGTGAATTGTTGCTCCAATTTTGGAATGTTTTTTTCATAGCAGTACCTTTTCAGGCATGTGTTTTGAAATCAAAGCTGATGGTTTTTATCAAGCTGACACTGAAAATAATAAAAAATCCAAAATAACTTACCATTTGGACAAAAACCAAAGAATAAGCTATAACTTCTGCCATAAATTTCCGCCTGCTTATGAATGAGCAGTGGAGTTTTTAGATGAAATTTCTGCTCAAAATGATTTCTCAATTCAAATCAAAATGTATCACGATTGCTTTGCATCTTGTCTATATCTTTTTGATGATTGAAAATTCATAAACTTCTCATGCTGTAGCATTTTAGTCTTGTATACATATCAATCGAAAGCCCACAATCTGCTGCAGATGACAAAATTCTTCAAATTTTGATTTAGGGCTTAGAATTATAATTATTTAAAAGAATATACAAAAACTTCAAAAATAAGGACATTGTTAAGTTTGACACAGTGGCATTTCACATCAAAAGCGAAATTAAAAAAACTAAGAATTACGTATTTTGGCAAATAAATTCAGCTTTTTAATGGTACTATTTTCGTCATAGGTTACGCGGAGAAATTTCCCAATCAATTCATGTTTTTGCGAGCGATTTTTTCGATTTTCTGTTCTACCCATTTTCGAAATGTTTCATTTTGGCGAAACTGCGCAGTTTTATATAAACTGATGCTCAGGTTAGCTTGCATGCAATAGGTTTTTGAGCTTTATGGAATCTGAGAGGGCGACAGTGCCCTAGTCCTAGGGCGCAAAAACTAAATTTTATCCCTATCTAAATCATCATTGTCCTGAAGCCTGGTTCATGTGGCAAACTCGTAGTCTTGTTCATGTGGCAAATAAATATGTTTTCCACATGGCCAAGATCTAGACAAGACTAAAATGCTACAGCATGAGAAGCTTATGAATTTTTTCAATCATCAAAAAGATATTATTATATAGTGGGTTATACTAACCCAAAAAATATCTCTTATCTATATTTTACCTGCGATTGAAGTAGGGGAAATTTTTTATTTAGCTTAATTTGAATTCTACTTGCAATTGAAGTGGATGAAATTTTTTCTTACCAAGAAAATAAGTTTTATATCTTAGAGTGTGAATTTTGTGCACTGTAAAATTATCGTCAGTCCAATGTAAAACTTGATTAATTAATGATAAGAGAGCACCTTACTTTAATGGCAATCGATTTGGTAAAAATTTAGTTGGCTCCCAAATTTTTTGCGGAATTTATCCATTAGTTGGAATATAATTTTTCTCAAGTTCAAAATATGTACATAGAATTAGACCAAGGCATATTTTTATAACCAATTGCAATTAATTGCAATGGAGATAGGTAGCAGAGACAGTTAAAATTTTTTTGCTATGCATAAATTTTATACATTTTACTTTTTTCAGGAGCTCAGATTTCCTAGGGCGCGACAGCGCCCTAGTTATGAATGGGTGATCGAGTTTTTGGGTGGTTGCATGTCATGAGGTTCAGCGCCTTGGATATTGGATGAAACCTATAACATATATATATATCAATCGAAAGCTCTCAATGAGATCTCGATGACGAAAATCGTGAAATTGTGATTTTGGCCTTAGAATTTAAAAAATATCGAAAAAAAACTGGAAAAAACCTAAGGTTTCAATTTAGGGAAACTGCGCAGTTTTTTATAAACTGATGGTCAGGTTACCTCGCATGCAATATGTTTGACCTTCATGGATCATGGAATTACCTACCAAACAACAACACCAAGCGATGGCTTTTTTCCCCAATTACTGTTTGAAGCCTTGTTCATGTGGCAAGTAAATATGTCTTCCACATGGCCAAGATCTAGACAAGACTAAAATGCTACAGCATGAGCCGCTTATGAATTGTCAATTATCAAAAAGAACTAGACAAGGTGTGACAAAATCGTGATAAAATTCGATTTAAATTATAAACCATTTTGAGTCAAAATTTTAACAGGTTTATCTACAAAATCCACTGATCATTCATAAGCAGGCGGCAATTTTGGCACAATTAGGCAAAATTAGTGAATGATAAAATAGAAAATAAAACTAGTGAAATAAAAAAATATGTTAAAATGTAATTAAATGCTTGAAGTTAACTCAAAGAAATTTTTCTGAATTTTTCTGAATAAAACAAACAAAATTAAAGTTAAATTTAAATTAGCTAAAGTAAAGTTAACTTTTGCTGGCATTTGCAATATAATCAATTTTCTTTTCAAATCACTTTTCAAATTTGACAGGTTTTTTCTGTAAAAGGCTAAAAGCATTAAATAAAGTTCACAAATAACATCATGTAAGCAAAAATTGAAGACAAAAAAAACTAGAAAAATCGAAATGACCAGTTTCCTGCCATAAATTGCCGCCTGCTTATGAATGATCAGTGGATTTTGTAGATAAACCTGTTAAAATTTTGACTCAAAATGGTTTATTATTTAAATCGAATTTTATCACGATTTTGTCACACCTTGTCTAGTTCTTTTTGATAATTGACAATTCATAAGCGGCTCATGCTGTAGCATTTTAGTCTTGTTTATATATATATTAGTATTTTGGTCAGGTGCTCTCTTATCATTAATTAATCAAGTTTTACATTGGACTGACGATAATTTTACAGTGCACAAAATTCACACTCTAAGATATAAAACTTATTTTCTTGCTAAGAAAAAATTTTATACACTTAAATTGCAAGTAGAATTCAAATTAAGCTAAATAAAAAATTTCCCCTACTTCAATCGCAGGTAAAATATAGATAAGAGATATTTTTTGGGTTAGTATAACCCACTATATAATAATTTCATCCACTTCATACAGGGGCAAGGCCCCTATGCATGGAGACGAAGATGGGGTTTGATGATCAGCTGCTTGTTCACCACGGCCAGGTGGAAGCCCATGAAAAACATACCATAATCTCATCCCAGCAATACGTATTTTGTCGTTGTCCTTCGTTCAGTTCCTGCTGGCAAAGGTAAGGCAGGGATTCTCCATGCCGCCGTAGGGGAAGCTGGGCGGTAAAACCAGAACGTCATAGCGCCCCCAGCGGTAGGCACCCAGCAGATCCTCCAGCTCCCTCAGCATCTCCTCCATCTCCAAGCACCCTTACTCGTTCATGATGATGAGAAATGTGGTTTGAGGAGGAGGCAACGTCTATTTCAAACTCACAGCAGCAGCAGTAACAATGCTGCCTTCTGTCCAGACAGCACAGCGCTCGCTCACCACTCGCCTCTCCAGTGCACCCACGGCCAGCGCTATCAAGTAGGACGGCACTTGGACTTACCAGGACCTACCAACGCTCATCATCCTCTTCCTACCAGAATGAAGGAGACTTTCTCCTGGAAGCAAAAGGTCTTGCGTCCGTCCTCTTCCACCTTCGGCTCAGCCTCCGACACTGCACTCATCAGTGCCACTAGATCTCCTGGCACATTCACCTGCAGTGAAGTACTTGAGGTAGTACTTGAAGAGATGGGGATAGGGGAGGGTGCAGGGTGTGTACGGAGGCAGCAGTGTAGGAGGCCTTGACGGCGGGAGTGTCCATGCAGGGGAGGAGAGTTCGGGCTAGAATGGCTTGACATTGGCTGAAGAGGAAAGAACACTTTGGAGCCAGTCTATCACACTTGTTCAGCCATGAACTGATGGACTGAGTGAGATAAACGCCGATGTAGTGAAGGCGAAAACCTGGAGGGCTTTGCAGCCATCAGCGGTAGTGGCGTGTTGAAATCGTATGGAGCAGCTGTCGCCAGCAGATAAGCCAGGAGGAAGCTGGATCGTCAAACGGCTGCCGAAATACTCTTGGGCCAATTCCTCTTCGCTCCACGCTAGCTCCTCGCCGTCAATTGTTTTGCCACGCTTTCAATCGAAATCTTTGAAATGATACGAAAACCTTTAATTTTATTTTCCGATCTACAATGAAGACGATAATTAAGTCTTTAACATCATGATAGGCATGGGGAAGAGGTAAAAAACCAATAATGGTTTAAAACAAATTTTAATCATTTTGTAATTAGCCCTTACAATCAGGTTGAGTTGAAGCACTTTGCAATTGAATAAAAAAGAATTGTCATTTTAATTCTTAGTATTGTAATGAGCTCGCAAAATTTTTAATTCTTAGTATTCTAATGAGCTTAAGATTGGGAAAAAATCGATCGAAACCATATAAATGGGACTTACTGCTTCTTTAATGGCATCGTTCAGTATGGCGAAATTATGTGCTCACGGATACATAGAATTTTTTGGTCGAAGTCCAGGTGCCAGTCTAAATGAATTGATTTGGTAACAATTGCTTGAAAAGTTGGCACTTGAAGATGTGTCTTTCTTCAGCCTTCCCATTGTCTTTAGTATTCTCGTCAAATGCAGAGTACCGGAAACCAGGCCTCCTGAAAGCGAGTGGAAACGTTATGAAGCCTATGTTTGCTCACAGCGATAAAACTATGCTACATCTTAGCAAACATATTTTCTAAAATTTATCGTTTTTCTTAAATGATAACATTTGCTTTTTCCTTTTTAGATATAAAATCTATGACTGATATGTTCTGATAGAAAATGCAATTGCTTCACGCCATCGGTGATAAAATTTGAACGTGCGCTTCTGGCTTGCGTCAGGGACAATTGCGCATTTGAAGCGCGTTGGGAGGTCAAGATCTCTGATGAAAGAAAAGCGTAAAATGCTGGCCAACAGAGTATTAGCTCTAAGTCGACTGCAGACTCCGCTGACGGAAGCCTTGACTGGGCCGCTATGCATTCATGGTCCTCTTTTGCCCTGATTCAGCAGAAAGGAAGGCAATCCTAGAGTGATTGAAGGCTGCTGCTGGGAGCAGGCGCGATTCCGACGGCGCAAGTTGACGGCCAAACTCCCGCCCGGCGTCTGGAAGCTCCCGAAGCCGCGTGAACAGCGCCTCCTCTACTGGCAGCGCCTTCAGCTCGCCATCCGCAAGCAGAGCCAACAGGAAACGCTCAACCTCGCTCAGCTTCAAACCGCCGACGCCCTCACCAAGTGCGAAGACGACCAGCCTCTTCAGGTTCTTCCAATCACCATTTCGTTTTTCCACATTTCATGTCAGTGATTGCCCGCGGGTGGATAAATGAGATGGTAAATGAAGGTGGACCCAAGGGAGGACATGTACGGCGCAGAGACGCCGGAGTGCCTGCTCTGCAAGCACCAGGTCAAGGTGGACTACAAGAATGTCCGACTTCTCTCCCAGTTCATCTCGGCTTTCTCTGGACGCATGTGAGGCCTATCGCCGTTTCACTCCGGTTGAGGAGGATGGAGGGTTATTTGTAGGTATGACCGTCATATCACAGGCCTCTGCGAATACCAGCACTGGCGTGTCTACGAGAGCATCAAACTGGCACGTCGAGCACATCTTATGCCCATACACCTCAAGGATCCGCGCTTTCAAGACGATCCCAAACTTTTTGATCCCATGCGCCCCGCCCTCCCAAACCCACACTAGCTTACTATTCTTCCTTCACTCCAACTCCTCACTCAATCCACCAGTGATCAGTGGCGCAATTATACCAAAACAAGAATACAATTTACAAGTTACCACAGACCTGTCTTTAGCAAAGATGCATTCCCTTTGGTGGGAAAAGCGCGAATTGGTCGTGGGAAAGCAGCCAAGAAAGGCGGGAACGCACACAAGAAAGAGAGAGTAGAATTCTACACACTAACGTACACTAGCCCCTCAGATCTTGATGGGTGTACACTCCTTGGGTGTACACATTCTGAGGTGAAGATTGTCAGCTTTTACCAGAAGATCATAGACAGTCACATCACCCCACTTCTTTTCCACTCAGCGAGACGAGCTTAACTGAGACAGCTGTGGATTGATGTGAGCCGTGGTTTTGCGGGGCTGCAGCGGATCTGCTCGTTCGCGCCCTGCCCATTTCATGTCTTCCCTATCCAATGGCCTCTACTCCTCCAGACCAGCTTCCTCAACGAACTCCTCTCTGACTCCAGCCGTCCACAAGACCTTTCCTCACTTCAGCATTCCAGAGGAGAGATTTGTTCTTTCAGGCCCTCTATCGCCATCAAGTGCGCACATGGAAGATCACCTACTCCTCCTGGCCTTCCAGCGGAGCACGACGGCCACAGTCTAGCAGAACGACGCGGAGGCGAGGAACTTCTTTCTGTACCCTCTCCTTTGGAGCATTTCTGAGTCCATTAGGTGAGTAAGAAGGGCAGATTGAGGCTAAATGTGGCCTCCGCCTAGTTGCTACACTCGCCGATCGCTTCTCCGCCTTCTCCACCCAGGCCCACTACTTCTCCTTCCGAAACCCCCGAGTGCGCTGCCGCTCCCAACCCTCACGCTGATAACATGGTCACAATTCATTTTCAGGTGGGATCCTTTGCTGTCATGTCATGCTACTTCCTGCAGAAGGACGGCCGCACCCAAAGCATCGACGAGATTTGGCGATCCGTTGCTCTTGCCACTCACTCTTCCATTTTCAGCATCACATAATCGGGATATTGGCTTATGACCAGAATCCCCCCCAAGGCTTCTACCCCCCCCCCCCCCCCAAGGTTTTACCCCCCCCCCCCTGTGAATTGTATCCCCCCACGTAAGTATCCCCCGGCTAGTATCCCCCCCCCGAAATAAATAATCAATGTCTCGTATAATCATGCTTCTAGAGGCGATTTTTGGTGTTTTCACTTTAAATTGTATAATTGGTGGTACTCATGACCAGTACTCCCCCAAATGCCAAAATACCTTGATTGATGACCGAGTACTCCCCACCAAGTGGCATTTCAGGGGATAGTAGTCACCGAAACTGGTATTTTTTCAAGTGGTCTACTGACTCTATGCAGCACTATGCGCGCCTCTCCTCACTCTGCGCGCCTCTCCTCACTCTGCGCGCCTCTCCTAAAAATCCCCCCTCCCCGGCCACCATGGCCAAGGGTAAACCCCAACAAAGCAGCCTATGCTACCTATAGAAAAGATAGGTCTGCCCAAGGTGGAGGTGTGATGATTTGTGTCTCTAAGAGCCTTCACTCCATCCCATCCTACTTCTCAGCCCCCGCCTCCCAAGATCAGAGCACCAGCCCATCCGAAATTGTTGCCGCCCTTGTTGCCCTCTCACCCTCTACCCCGCCCCATCGCATCTGCTGCTGGTACCGCCCTCCAGGAACGAAAGCGGAGCAACTGAATGCTGACACTGCCGCCCTCACTGCCCTACTGAACTCTGCCCCGCACTGCCCTACTCTCATCGTCTGCGATGCCAACATTCCGGGCATAGACTGGCAAAACATGGCAGCCCGCTCAGCACTGGGCCGCTCACTGCTCAGCTGGACCAGCTGCTCTGGCCTTTCGCAGCTGGTGCAGGAGCCGACCAGGGGGAAGAACCTCCTCGACCTCGCCCTGGCTAACGACGACTGCTCCTCCTCTCTGGCGGCAACAGTGGGGCCTAAGCTGGTCCTGAGTGACCATCTTTCTGTGCGGATCAACCTCAGCCTTCCCAGCACTTCTTCCTGCCAGGTTCCCGCTCCCCTGCCATGACTGCTAGGAAGTGGCATAAGGCGGACACCCAGGCCTTTTAAACTTATCTACAGGGATTTGATTGGCAGTACATAGGCAGCATTTCCTCTGATCGAACATCCTGTGCAGAGCTCATTGAACTGGTTCTGAGTGAGGCAATTGATGCATGCATCCCGGCCAGCCCTTCCTGCTCACCAAAGCAACACTCACAACCAGCTAACCCTCTCTCACCTAGAACCATCAATATGCTGCGACTGAGATGGCGTCTCTTTGGGGCTAGAAAATCATCCAGCCAGGCGCGCAAACAATACAGGAGGCTGCAACGATCAATTCGCAAGGCCGTGCGCCAGGACCTGCTCAACGAGGACGCCTTCCTCCTAGCACCCCCACCTCACCCTCACCTTTAGCCTGCAATAGCACCCAACTCTATAGGCTAATAGCTAAACGCACTGGCCGGAAATCAAATGAAATCCCGCCACTCTGCCTGCCTGCTAACTCACTATCACTGGCTCAGGACTACATAACTGATGATCACGAAAAAGCAAAACTGTTCTGCACGTATTTTGCCTCTGTCTTTGTCCAGGACAATGGTCGACGTCCACTGCTCTCTTCCTTCACAGCTGGACATCTGCTCTACTGTGTGGGAACCGTCCGCGCCACGGGGTTGACCTCGCCGCAAATTTCCAGCAAAGTCCAACCTCGCCGCGACCTCATTTAAATCGATGCCATTCCTCACACAGAGCTTGGGCTTGCGATCTGAGACCAGATTTATAAAACAACTATTAATTTTGGATCCGATGGCGTAGTTTCTTTATCAATTTTGTCAACAAAATCGTGCGTAATTGCGTCATTTTTGATTTTGGAGGGGTTGACCACACCGCGCGGCAAGGTCGACCTGGGTCAACCTTGCCGCGAGTGACTTTTCTTGCTGCGAACTAAAATCCTGATGTATGTGGATTGATTTTGTGATATCTAGAGGCTGTTCTAGATGTAGAAATTTATTCTGAATACGACGGTGTATTCAGTTTTTCAAAGTTGTCAACAATATTTTTAGAAATTTAGGTTTAAAAAGTCGCCATGCAGCCAATTTGGGGTCAACCTCGCTGCGTGGCGCGGTCGATTGTGCCGCGTGGCATGGTTGACCCCTGCAAGGTCCAACTGCGCTGCAGGGTCGACCTTGCCGCACGGCAAGGTCAACCCTGGGATCGAGGGGTCGACCACGCCATGCAGCTAGGTCAACCCTGGGGTCGAGGGGTCAACCACGCCACATGGTGAGGTCAACCCTAATATCGAGGGGTCAACCGCGCCATGCAGCAAGGTCAACCCTAAGGTCAAGGGGTCGACCGCGCTGTGCAGCGAGGTTGACCTCAAACTAAGCCAAGGTCTAGGGGTCAAGCATGCCTTGCAGTGTGGTCGAGCCCAATTTCTGCAGTCGACCGCGCTGCGAGGCTGCGATAGGTGCGCTTGAGCACTTGTCCGCCCTGCGGAGTTGCAAGGAAACGATTTTTTGATCTATTTCGATTTATAGCTATATAAGAACATGGTTCCATACAGAATTTAAAAGCATTTAAGAATAATTAAACAAGGAGGTGGAATTGTTATAAACAAAAAAAAATTTGTTATTGCGTCAAAATTCACGTGGTGTGAACAAGCACTTGTTTGCGCCGTGTGGCATGCACAAAAACTCGACCAAGCCGCGGAGTTACAAGGAATCGATTTTTTGATCTACTGCAATTTATGCATATCTAAAAACACAGTTCGATAAAGAATAAAAAAGGATTTAAGAATATATATACGAGAAAGATGAAAGGTAATAAAATAGTTTTTTTTACTTTTTCGGGGTCTCAGCAAGGTCTGGTGGTACCTCTCAAGGCCACGGCGTGGGTGAGACCATGCCTTTAGCAGTATGGGCATCCACTGCTGAGGCTTGCCCATGGCTTTAGCGTTCTGGCCGTCTGCTGGTGACACTTGCCCATGGCTTCAGCAGTCTGGGCGTCTACTGGTGAGCATTGCCCATGGCTTTAGCAGTCTGGGCGTCTACTGGGGAAGTTAAAACAAAGTCAAAGGCAATTCGGTTACAAGCAACCAGCCAGAGGTGCAAGCCCAATCTACACAAGCAGGTGAGGTTTCACTTACACCCCTTAAACAGGCTCGCGTGCACCAGAGTAATCTTTCCCTGGGACGACTAGTCAAAAGACTTACAATGCTGCAAGCGGACTCCTGTCCAGTGTCTACTGGTGAGCATTGCCCATGGCTTTAGCGGTCTGGGTGTCTATTTGTGAGGCATTCCCATGGCTTTAGCAGTCTTTGAAGCGATGTCTCATTGAGGCAAAGGACAGACGCAGCTACCAGCGTTGACTGAAAGTATTCCAACTACAGCCAAACCGGCAGCAATATTGGCCCAACCTCACATTCTCAAAGTCCAGCCCATGGCCCCATCAACCAAGCGTCGATACTGTTGGCCATTCCACTTCTGCAAACCAACTTTTCTTTAGACAGTCGAAGGTCATTGTTTTAGATTTAACATTAGTTCTCATATTGATTGGTTGGCTCAAATATTATCAGGTGATAGGTGGTTATTTTTTGCACAGTTTTGAATCTCCCATCCAGTGCCATAATCTGGGCTCAGGAACTTGCCACAGAGAGACTTTGAATTGCCTGAAGGTGAATGTCTGCCCAACTTATAATATCCATTTTGCAGCAAGGAGTACATGGAAGATCAATCTACGGAACACTGTAGGCTGCATTTCTCATCAGTTTTGGTTTCGCTCAGCAATTCACATCACTTTGCCTATTCGAAACAATTTGGTACATTTATTTTCTATTGCACGCGGAGTGCAGAGTTACGCTGGCTTGAGGTTCAGGAGTCCAGAATCGATCTCCCTGGCCAAAACAGTCTTCCGTCACATGCTCAGTTCAGAGTCTAACTGGCTAGAGGTTCAGGAGGCTAGCAACGAACTGCCCTCATCAGCCATGAATACTGGTTACTGCCTTGCAGGAATTTGCTGCAGAGTATTTTTCCGCATAGTTCCTCTGCTGAATTATTTTGTTGTTTTGCAATACTAATTGTATTGAAGGGAAGGAATCTCCAGATCAATCTGCACTGATGGAATCTCCAGATTGAACAGCTGATTGCTGGTTACCTCTTTATTATTTTGCCTCTGCTCAAATTGGTAAAATATGACGTTGAGCTGGTAGAAGTGGGGCCAGGAACTGGATGCCTGATGCACTGGGCAAGATCAATGCCTATCAAGTCTGTCATCCTATGGAAGAGCAGGATAATGTACTGGATAGCTACTTCCAAACCGCCACACTCTTCACAGCCCAGTTTTCTACCCCATCTCATCCTCATTTTCAAATGCACAGCTTAATTTTCTCCCCATGTTAAAGGGCCGGCTGGAGCTAGTGGAAGGCCATTTCATCGTCTGGCTCTCCAAGCTGGCCTCGCAGGCCAGCTGTCTGCACCTCTGGCAAGGAACGGCGAGGAATGCTCAGATGACCTGTTTCGTGGCTCTCCACAACCTTGTCAATGCACGTCATGGCAATGGGCTACCTACAGCTCCTGCACCAGGAAGTCTTCGAGCATTTGTGTATTTGTGCATACTAATTTTGTGTTATTGCATGTCGATTTTTCTGAGACAGTTACCATTTCGAAATTAAATTATGCGTTTCATTCCTAAGCAGTAATAACAATAGCAAACAGAAAATGTGAGTTTTCACCCAACGCTAATTTTCAATTACTAAAATTTATCAAACTTATTCTTTGATGGAAAAGAAAGGTGAAGTGGCACTCCTGCTTTGGAGGCCTACGAGCACTGAGCTGACTGAGGTTTCATTGGGCACATTTGAGCCTTGGCCAGCACGATGACTATAATAGTCTCATCCAACTTTTGGCACCAGTAATCCAAATCACCAAAGGTCAATTAATGATAGCCTTATCAGAGAGCAAAACATTTTATATCCATTTTGCCCCGTTAGCAGCATTTGTTACTAATAATTCTTCGTTTATAAAGTCTGAAGTTGACACTCAGGCCTGTGCGGAGAATATTAATAATGCAAAAAGTTCCCAGCAAATCAGCGTGAATGGTAAATCTAGAATTTGTTTTGTCTTTAATCTTGTCTAGACTTGTCACTAAAAATAGCCGACTTGTAGTATAAAAGGGACATCTTCTGAGCAGGAAAGAGTCCAGTTCAGCCGTTCTAGCATCCTGCAAGTACCTTCCTTCCAAGGCGACCTCAGACCAACGAAGCCCTCTAGAAGTAATTTGTAGTTGTCGTAGTGCAGTTGAGGCGAGTGGAGGCAATATGTTTGTTGATCTCTGTTACAAGCTGACTAGTGGGACGAACTATTGCGACTGCGAAATGAAACAAGTCGTTGGGTTACTCATGATTTATCGTTTTGCGAACGGGAAATTGGATATATATATATTTATTATGATACCTTTTCTTTAAAAGGATAGTGACAAAGAGTTAAAAAGGTTAAAATAGAATCTTCTCTTCGTTCCGTCGCTGTCGTTTTTTCTTGCTCTGAAAGCATGGTTAGCACAGGCCCACATCTCTCCCACAAGTGATGGCGCAGGGTTGAAGTAAAGCGTTTCCAACTACCTTCAAATAACGTGATCTTGGTGGTGTTCTATCCCTGCGCACTGATTCGTCCCGCGTTCCGATTCTTCGTCACCGCTGTGTACTCCCGCTCGAGTCGTGTGTCCTGCTTCCTAAGATCTGCAGTTATAGATTATTCGTTTGAATTCTTTGACGCCTCCTTTCCCTGTGATGGATAGGATTCCTGGATATGCATGGTTTATTCTCTTTATCACGTTGCTGAGTTCGTTCCTTGTAAAACCCTTTCTAAGCATGTTTTGTACTAGGTCGGTAGTTGTCCCTTCTAGTCTCACCCAGCTAGTGCAAATTCGAGCATATCGGAGAATTTGGCTATAGAATGTATTTAGACCTATTTGTAGCAGTTGATTGCTGTTTTTCTCAGGCATTGTAATAACGTTAAACTTAAAAGCCTTCCTTTTGTCATATAGTTCCGAGTGAGTCCATCCTTGTCTGAATGAGTCTGAAGTGTTGAGGTTTAGGTCGAGAAAAGGTAGGTGTCCATCCTTTGGATAGTCGAAACTAAGTGGCAGAGAGATTGGGTACATGTTTTTGGCTGCTGTTTCCAGAGCGATATTGTTAAAGGTGAGGATGTCATCAATATAGCGTCTAGTCCCTTTTAATTTCTTAGCTATTTCCAGATTTTCGGGTCTGGTAAGGTAATCAAACTCCAATTTGGAGAGTACTAAGTCTGCTACCAAAGGACTGCAGCTGGTTCCCATGGCTATTCCCTTCGTTTGTTTGAAAATGACCCCTGAATATTTCACATAGGCCTCACTTATAACATAGGCGATCATGCTTTCTACTGTTTGTAGATTGTAGCTATCTTCCTTACGAGATTCGTTCGAGTGCATGTATGAAAACTTCCCCTTTGTTATATATTTATTTTTCTTGAACATTGTTCGAATCAATTCTGTTAGCTTGTCTTTGACTAGGCTGTGTTCGAGAGCCGTGAATAGAGTACTAAAATCAGCCATGCACATTTTGCTGCTGGGGATTCCACTGCCTGTTCTGACTACGTGTATGATTTCCCCGCTATTTTTAATACTCCAGTAGAGGTCTATTCCCTTTTTCTCCCCGATGTTACGACAGTATCGTCCCCAATGCTCCCCTACCGTCTTTAGAATGTTGGTTAGCTCTTGTCCTAGTTTCTTAAGGCTACTACGTTTTGCCCCCGCTATGAACCGAGCTCCCACCGGATTCTTATGGAATTTTGGTGCCATCCAGATTGCTGGGATAGTTCTATTATCTTCGTCAATTTCACCTAGTCCTAATTCCAGTAGTATGTTATTGTGCCTTCCCATCAGCGTTTCCTCGTCCTCTATTGTCCATGGCTGATAGGTGTCGTTACCTGTCGCTCTTAGTCCCTCATCTGTCATCCTAACTCCCATTTCCATGTTCATTCTCAAGACATACCCCTTCTTGCAGCAAATTGCTAAGTTATTGCTTGCTTTATCGACCGGGGTTATAACCATGTCTCTATGTAAATCCCTTAGTTGAAAATAGTACTCCTCTGATAATTCGCATACTGGTGTTTTTGTTCCTTGTCTATCGAATTTGGAAGATAATTGATTTAATAAGCTCATCATGCCCTCGTAAGCTTTTACCCCATGCTCTATTGATATTTTATTTTTCTCTCTTAGCTCCCCTATGAAGATGTTTAGTGTTGATGCTGTCCCCCTACTGGCCTCTAAATGTCCCGTTCCATCCGATGGGCGGTATTTAAGACCCTTGCTAAAGAGATTTGATAGGTGAGGATTTATCCAAGTTAGGTCCCTTGTTAGAATGTGTCTGTTGACCTTGTATTCTGGATGAAGTTTGCCGCATTTGCATCCCTGTGCCATAATTCTGCCTAGTTTTTGCATGTCTAGTGATTTGAGGAATCTGCTGTAGTTGAGCGCTGTGCTTCCCAGTTGTTCTGGTAGTTCCCAGGTGACTCTTGTGTCCTCAATTTCCTTCTTCATTTCGTCGTCTTGTCTCATGTACATTCGCAGAATTCTTGCTGACCCGAGTCCTGTACTGGTTTTATTTACGTAGGGTTCAGTGAGCGTTCTTGTCGGATTCTTCTTCGGCTTACGGGTCTTCACTGCTTGAATATTAAATCTTGACAGTCCGTAACTGCTAATAATCTGGTAAATTTCAAATCCTTTCGTCGATTCCTGTTTTCTTGCGTACGTGATCAGTTTCTTCACCTCCTTGTCGTTTAGGGTACTTAAAGTCCTGAATATTTTCTTTTTGTCGTTTTCCTGTGTCCTGATGAATTTGATAACTTCTTCCATCTCGTTTTCCGTTCGTATTGTGATGCCTTCCTTTCTTCGTATTCGTGATCCTCGTTTTCTTCGGTTCAGCTCTTCTATTGGTCTTTTTGCACAGACTTTGAACCATGGAGGGTTTCTTCTCTCGACTGGGTCTGTTGATTCTGTAATGCTACCTGAGCCTAGAATATTAGTGTTTAGTCCCCATGGCCATACCGAATTCAAACATAGTGTCCATTCCCGTTCTTTGTCCTCTATAGTTCCTTTAGGTACTCCTGCGTCTATGGTAGCCAGGATCGTTAGTTTTGGCTGAATTGCTGATTCATGGGCATGGCAGAAATGTTTGTAAACGATTGTGTCCTTATTCCCTGACCTAATATTCCTGCGGTGTTCTGACATTCTATCTTTTGTTCTTTGTGTAGTTAAGCCCACGTATTTCATATTACAACCGGGTATTGTGCATTCTAGGCAATAGACCACGTCCCTTGTATCGCATCCTATGGGTCTATTGGTTTGTGTTCTAAATTTCCTATTTGTATGGCTTTGACGTACGAAAGAAGGGTGATCACACCACATTTGGCATGTTCCACAGTTCCCGCATCTGTTGATTCGATTGGTGGCATCGTTCTGCTCGGGCTCAACTAGAATTTCTCCAATAGTTGAAAAGTAGATGTCGTTTTTAATTTCGATCATTGGTAAGCGCCTCCCTTGACTTGCTTCATTAACCAGTCGATGTGTAGCGGTGCCATTGGGAATAGCTGGCAAAAGGTCAGTTGGGACCTGTCGTACGGTGCAGCTGATGGCGTTGTGTCCCGTCGTCTCCGGCCGCCAGAGCGGAAGACGTGTGGGGGTTCCCGTGACTCCAGTAGGTGGCGCATTACCAGCTACCGAAGGTACGGGGAGACGTTGTTTGTTTTGGTTGTACTGCATGTTTAGTTGTTGCGTTTATGCATCGCCATGCTTGTGTGTGTGTTGTGTAAGAAACTTAAAGGACCTGTTTTCCAAGGGGTGATTTTTGATTGGAACCCTGAAAGGTACTGTTATTTTCGAATTATGAAAATGAGTACTGTTAAATCAGACTTTTGGTCGCGTTCGCAAAGTTAATAGTTTTTAAATCTAGTGGAATAGTTCTAGCTCCATTTTTCGAAAACGCGCTGTAATCTAGATACCGTCTCTTAGTGGGTATTTGTGCGTGCGTTAGTAATAGGCTCCCTGCATC
>JASANA010009567.1:0-50459 GCA_030248095.1 Ptycholaimellus sp. GST1_10 | reverse complement strand
AGATGCATGGCATCATTCAGGCGGGATACAGTTGGTACTGCCAGACACACGTCACAGGTAACTACCTCTGCCTACCATATGTTCCTATATACCCCTCGCACTCATGAAGGGGACTCATGTGACTCATGAGTGAGAGTGGTGGGGTCCACCTACAAGGGAACCCCGTCACTCTCTTTAGGGGGATGGGGGTGGGGATCCTTGTCCCCCGCCCGGGCTCTGCCCGCCAGCCGGCCTCTGGCTGGTGCCCGGCCCAGGGGGCCAGGCCAGGAGCCTCCCAGAGGGAGGCTCGTGAGGCAACCCCCAGGGTGGCCAGAGACCGCCTTGTGAGAGACTCCTGTGTCATCTGACACATGTGGATTTCAGATTTGCTGATCTTCCGCCCATCATACAGAATCACCGAGTTGAGCTAGAGGACATGAGGAATCCGTTCAAAGATTATGCCAAGTAGGCTTATTCATCAAAGTGCTAATTAGGATGATGAAATTTATCTGTGCAATACTTGAGGTTCAAAGGCTATCTGAAATGACTATTTTTCTAACTGCTCAGTTATTGAGGCGTCAACTCCTCATCACCACATCCTATGACCGCACTCTACTCAACATGTACAGTGCCAAGATTTTCAACATCTCCTTCATCGCTGAGTTTTACCAAACGGACCAGCTCAAGCCTTTTGTGGAGGAATCCGTTGCCCTGGGAAGGTATTCTTTATTTCCTGTTTTTGCAGACTTGTACTGTGCTAATTTTTTCAGGAAAGCTGATGCTGAAAATAATCCAATGATTGTAGTGTTGGCAAAGTTAATGCTCAACGCCTGCTTTGGCTTTTTGCTTCTTCTTAAGGATAGATTTGGACAGTCTCCTTCAAACAGAAAAGAAGGATGAATGGGTGGCGGCGAAGTGGACAGTGTTTGCAAATCCAGAGGAACGTCTGGCCCAGTGAGAGCCAGGCTTGTGGAAGCTGGAGAGCAGCATCACCAATTTCATCGGCACCAGCAGCAAACTCTATTCCATGCTCGACGAAAGCTCAGCTGGCAGAAAGATGGCCTCCCGAGCATCAATTCGTCCAAACCGCATGCTTCTTTCTCACTCTAGCTACATGGCAGCTTTACAGCGACCCTTATTATTTGCCAATTTTCTCAAGCAATATGGACTGAAGGTCATCGGAGAAGTGCGATTGCAGCCATTGGGTGAAGATGATCTACTCCCTCGCCAAAAGGTGAATCTTGACCAGCTCCAGTCTCTTGTAGCAAAGCGCCGTGGAGCAGATGACTGGAGTCAGCTTGCTGAAAGCCTGGAAATCGAGGAAGAAAGCTTGCGCCTAACTCAGGTTGCTATCCCACATAATCCAGAGTGCCCCTTTGCTATCACTGACACTTCACTTCGAAAACAAATGCATTCCTATCTAGTAAAAACCTTAACTATCTTCAAAAATATATTAGTTGCCCACTATTCAAAAGCATTCTCATTTTTGACGGTTCAACTTCTGTGCCCTTGCCTGAATTGCTTTAGTGATGTCACACCATGAGGATGTCGTTTTTAATATCCGACAAGATGATTTGGTGAAATGGTGGGGGAGTATTAGTGAGTGAAGTGGGCAAGGTACAGGCTGACGTTGCAGGCATCCAAGAGGTGGGTGCTCGACAACAGTACTCATCACATCCTCCTTCCCCTACGCTCCATCTCTCAAGCACGCTGCATCCAACTACACTTCTCCCACCTCCCAATACCCCTTAGCACGTCCCACTATCACCAACACTTTGCGTCAGCCTCGAGCTAGAATTCTGAAACCTTCTCAATCTTCATTAGCCTCCACTTATGCTTCCTCCGTAAAACAGCCAGATACTACTACCCCAGCCTGGCAGATAACTTTATGGGAAACTGTAATTAATGGACAGTTAGCAATTGATGATTGCCCTGACAGTCTTTTTGCTTCTCTAAGTCCTTAAAGTGATACGATTTTTTATTTATATGTGATAAAAAATATAAAGGATTTACTTTCTTCACACAACATCACAACATTTCATTGCTGCAAAATCATGGATGAAACTATTGCCCACATTTATTACTCTCCTAAGGGCTATCAAAGTCTGCAAAGACTTATCAAAGCAGTTCAAAAAATTCATCCTGAAATTAGCTCAAAATTAATTAAAAACTGGTATGAAAGACAAATTCCAGTTCAAATTTCAAAGCAGACCAGGCAACCGCCTTTATTCCGTCATTTTATTTTCACAACTCCGCAACGAGCCTTGGGCATGGATGGTACCTTGGTTCAAATTTAATTTCAGGATTAAAATCTGAATTCTAACAATTTCAGGGCTAAAAATGCTTACGTCGGCATGGACATGGCTACAAAACAAATTGCGCTGGAATTTACCTCAAAATTTTCAGCGCAATTAGCTATTAAATGCTTTGATGCATTAATTAAACAATTAAGCATAAATTTGAATAGTTCTCCAATTTTTATATCAGATTGAGGAAGCGAATTTACTTCTGCCCCTTTTAGACAGCATTTGAAAGACCTTGGCTTTAAGCAGTACTACAGCAACATTCTTAGCCCCTCTCACGTAGCTGCAGTGGAACGAGTAATACGTAAGCTAATTTATGACTCATACGTTAGCGCTAATATATAAGCTAATTTTACATAATGATATATGAGCGGAAATTATAGACGCTGTGTAATATATGGATAAATATAAAATATAAACGATTTTGTAATTTATAGGTACACTGCAAGGTCTTGTGACTAAAATACGATCAACACCAAAATAGTGGATAAATGGGGAGGTTATGCCGACTTATCCACAAGCATTAAAACAAGCAGTTGAAATATATAATTCAAGCCCTAATAATTCAGGTTTTTCTCCAAATTCACTGAAAAATAGCGAAAATTTTCAAAAATATAGTTTAAAAATACAACAAAATAATTTAACGGAAATATCGAAATATATTGAAAAATATAAGCGTTTTCCAAATGAAGCTAGACTTAAGGTTGGGGATCTTGTACGAAAACATTTGGGAAACGTTTATTATGAATGTGAAAAAAAACTGCTCATACTTTTAGCAAAGAATACGATAGTCAAAATTTTTCAACGTCTATTTATCATATAAAATAAATTATACCCTCTTCACCTATCCCTTCCTATTGCCTGGAAACTTTAGACGGCAGTCTATTAGCAGAGTCTTTCACTTTTCATCAACTCTTGCCAGTGATACCCACCACTAATTGAACACTACTGATGCAATAAAATATTTTTATATGACTCAATGCCTAACGATTAATAATTATTCACAGGTTAATGAAGCTTATAGTGATCCACTACTACGAGCGCTGACATTTGAAGGAGGTGTCGTCTATTTCCAGTTTCATTTGAAAATACAATAATTTGGATTATTTTATTCCAGATTCTTGGCATGTGGCTCAACGAGAATTAGTTTATTCTTCAGATGGTTATTTAGCTATTAAGCCATCCATTTCAATGATGCTGATCATGTCCTGTAATTTGAATCAAGGAGGGCCTCACTCAGGTAGGAAGCAATCCATGGTTTGCATGTGTCCTGCTTTACAGTACTGCAGATATAACTCAGCAAAAATATTTGATTTACCAACCACAGAATCTCGCCTATTTCCGGATATCCAACTCTTATTATAACCAGCTTTCATTCCATATGATCGATGAATATAACGCCCCTTTAGTATTTCATTATAACGCTCAAATATTTATTTCACTTCATTTCACTCAATTGCTGTGAAAATGTATTCTTTTTGTGACATTCTGCTCGGCCTGCTCCTGCCTATGAGCTGGAACAGGAGGATGAAGAAAGGATAGGTGGTATACTGGAGACACTGCTTCCAAATCAGCAAAGACAAGCGACTACGCTTGACGAGCTTTTGACCTACAGTGGAGGTCAAGCCGCTAGTGGAGTCAATGCCGGCGGCCTTGAACTCAAGGTGAGTGAAGCAACTGGTCAAGGCAAACGCCGTCGTCGTAGGCGAAAGCGAGCAACTGCTGCTCCTAAGCACTGCCGCTGTCAGCCCCAAATGTCCAGAAAGCATACTTCTCTTCTGTTTAAAGGTCAGTTACAACTAGTTCAATTAAAATATAGGTTGACCGCTTATGAATTCCTGAATTTCTCACCATAATAGGGCCATAGCGAACAACACCATCCTGCCATATTGGCCAAAATGTGAATACCTTTTCTGCACATTCCGTTAAACGTGCCACCATAACAATTGTGCCCACTTTTTCTTGCCATACCATGCGCCAAAAGTCTACCAAATTGTTTTCCATTGGTGCTTGTGTTGATAATTGATATGTATGCTTGTTTTTTCTAAATCCACCAACATATGAAGCATGGATGTAATTCCCAGGATGGCCATCATTTAGTTTAACTCTTGAATGCTCCAATAATTTGACACCACTATGATGATTTTTTGCTTATTGTTATTGCTTATGCAGGAATGCCCATCATCGCCATCACAGTTGCTCATATTGAGCAAGACAGTCATCACTTAGTCCAACCATTCCTTTTTCTTCAATCCATGGCACAAATTCATTAATGCTTAAGGATATGCTGTCATCACTCTCAGTTTCACCAATTCATGTTTCATCAGTTCCAGGCTTTAGGTATTTTCGTTTCTGCAGCCATTCCTCTGCTGATTCTAAAATTTTGGGGTTGTTCATTAATCAAAGAATGTGATTTCGGTCAAAATATGATTTCTAATGTTTCAAAAAATGTAAATAACCAACTGAAATCTTTAAGAGCTTATAGTTAATAAGTGGTTAATTGTGTATGTGCTTGCTTTATAATCGTGGCACCATCATTTATGATCTTAACTGGCTTATTCATTTATGCTAGGAGCCGTGGACTTATGTGCGGGTTTTTTAATTAACTTCATAGCAAAGACAAAATGATTCAATGCAAATGACTAGGTTGATCATGGAGGAATGAGTCATATGGGAGAAAGTGGGCATGGCTGGGAGGGATGAGGGTGGCGGATAGGAGGAAAATGTCGACTGCAGATGCTGCAGAGGAAGTAGCGCGGGGTGTCTGGTGGCCAAAATGTACTCCTTCTGGGCAGCCATTTCACCACTGCACACTCCCTCCTAATGGCTGCCTCTCAGCAAAGGAGAGCGGGGTGTCTTTGCCGAAACAGATGATGATCTGGTCAGGCTTGTCCTGCTTCTCACTCAGATGACCCAGCTCAGCCCATGTGTCCGCCGCTGTCCTGATAAAGAGGTGTGGGCGAAGATTTTGGGTGCGAAGAAAGGATGGAGAAAGGTTAGAGAGGCCAATAGTCCAGGTAGGCATTCATGATTCCGAACTGGAGGCTGCACTCCTCGTGGCCAATGAGGTCTTAGATGGTGGCCAGAGCCTGGTATGGTGCGAATGAGTTCGCATCTGTCAGCCCATCAGTCTAGGAGGGGCTTAGATGGAGCTGGAGGGGGGAACGCACTCGAATGATGGACTTGCACATCTGGCTGGCCTCCTGCGGCTTGCCCATGGCCGCCGTCACATTGGCCTGCCCCAACAGACTATCCAGGGCCTCCGACAGGGCCAGCCTGGAAGCTCTTGGCGCCTCTCAAACCCTCACCGTACATGACCTAAGCCTCATACGTCGCATCGTCCGCCAGTGCCTGATCCAGGGGCTGGCTGAGGAGAGCATCCATGGCCTGGCCGCCGCCCTTCTGACAGCTTCGCCCTCTTTTAACCCTGCTCGACCTCGTCTGTGCTTTTTGGCGCGTCTCATGACCCGCCGCAGTCCAATCGCCACTATCTTCTTCTCCACCCTCATCGCTCTCCTCCGCCTTCTCCTCATCGCCTGTTCAATCATTCTGCCTTCCGTCATCATCCAACACCCGTCTGTCTTCCTGCCAGCCTCAAGCATAGATCTCTGGTTATTGGCAAGCTAGGTATTTAAGCTTGAGGCTGGGAAGGCAAGATGGAGTGGCAAGGACATAAATTTTGATGCATAGAAGTAGATGCGATGGCGAGAAAAGCCCCACCTTCACCTTTCGCATTTCCTCACAAGCCTCTGCATAGAAGCCAACCAGCAGCTGGAAATTCACACTGATTGAGGGAAGAGAAACTGGAGAGTGGGTAGAACTCGATGCATTTCTGAGGGCAGAAGAGATGTTTCCTATTCCTTCTCTCCTTCCTATTCTTCCTCTGCTTCCATAAGACGTTTGGCAAGCTGTTCAATCAGTGTCACCCGACCTCCATGTTCCGCCTCAATCAATGCTTCATCCATACTTCCCCCACAACCTTTCGATTCCTCAACTCTCCGCTTCCAGCAACACAATGGAATCAAAAGTATGAATGACCAATCCAGAGTCCTAGTGTCGTATACAGCCCGGCAAATTTTCCTTATCAAATAGCTGGCCCAGCAGGAAGTGTTTCTAATCCATGAAGAAGGTCATAAAACTGTATTGGTACACCATCACCACTATGAAAACCTGCCGTTTGTGACAAGAAACCCTGCCAGGTTTTCTGACGATAGCAGTTCAGATTCTTCAGACTACGCTGCAATAGATTCACCATATCACTCAAGCAGGGATGATACCACTGAAAATCCCCAAATATTTTAAACGTACACTCGATTTTTCCTATCACGGAATATTTCTTTTCTTTCTTTTTATTGGCAATATAAATATATTTATATTGTGATGCACCACCGTTAATTTTTATTTTAATAAAGCCCTAATTTCGTACGCCTAATCATTCTAAAATTCTATACTTATTATTCGCAATGAGTGCAGGGCTAGCAAATGATTTTAAAACAGGTTTCAGATGCTTTGCTTTAAAGCGCATGTTTTGTGGCTACAAGTTTTACCATTATAGTAAAAGACATGTAAAACTCATTAAAAACTTTCTTTTCTTGCAATATACTCAGCCTTGTTTGATTGTAAAAAGAATTTAAAGAAAATTTGGACCGATTCATTTGTCATTAATTAAGTTTTGAGAAAAGTTGCTCTACACAAAACACGATATAACGGGTAAATGCATAGACATAATTGTGAATTCAATATGTTGATTAAAAGATTTGAAGGATACATCAGCAATTGCGGCTAGTATTGCAGGAACTCGAAATTCATATATTATAAGTTTGCCAAAAAGGTCATTATAAGAAAGCAAAGGCAAAATAATTAGCTGATGGTTCTCATAAATTTGGCTGTGTTTGTGTATGTGATTTGTGTGCTTTGTGTTTGTGCTTTGTGGATATTCCGTTTGTTGTTCGTTTTTGAACAGAAAACAGTTAAAACTGAATTTTTGCTTTTATCTTCTTGTCTCCAAATCAATGAATACGATTGCATGTTTCTTGTTTGTCAGTTAATTAATTGTGTTACAGCAATTTAAAATAGCACATCTATTCTATGTCAGAAACCATACTTTTATAAAAATGTGCATTTATGAAATTAAAGTCACATGGCTATCAAACTTTCGACAGGCACACCCGCTGATCCCATTTTTTGTGGCATGTATATCATTGAGGCTATTAAGCAGCGCTGGAATAGCTGGAGCAATATACCTTCTTGCATTTAGTGATGGCTGGCTAAGCATTGAGCTTGGAGACAATCCCCCAGACGGATTTGATAAACTATCGCATGCAATGTCACCCTTAATTCATTTTACAAGCAAAACCTCCAGTTTTGATTATCTCAATGACTATCAGTACTCCCGAATTAATGGCCAGCTTTGCTGCATCGTAGCCTTATTTATTGCTGAAACTTGGGTATTGTTATCATTGTTGCATGCTTTTGCTTCACTGCATATATTTAGACTGCGCTGGTCATGGATAGGATTACTTACATCTCTGTTTGGTGTATTTTTCGTTATACCCCCAGCAATTTTGCAGTCTTGGTATGCAACTTGTTTATGGGTTCCATTGCAAGAAGGTACACAATTAACACATGGGCATTGCGAATTCAAAGCCTGGACATATGCTGGAATTTTGCTTAGTTTGTGTTCTATTTGCATGCTAATAGATGGTCTGGTATGGACAGGTATGATAATGGAGGGCTACTGGGAATATACGGAAATGAATTATGATGAATATCAGCATTTTATGCGTCTTCAAAAAAGGGGTACGAAACGGAGCCATGACTTTCGGGCTGACTATGTAGAGCTCCGTGAATTTGGTGGTGAAATTGTTGCAGAACTTTGGACAAATGCTAGACGGAAAATTGCACCGAAAACCAGCATATTTCACCCTCAAACATTCCCTTTGTTTCGCTGTAGGTTAGTCATAAACATATTGTTTTGGCCAATGTTCATTCTTATCCTTATTGGACGTGGCTTTTGTCAATGGGGTTCAGGTCTATTACCAACATGTGATGTGCCTAATTATTTTGGTTTCAAGGGGCTTCCGTTTAACAGTCTTCTGCACTACAGCAAATATGGTTATACTGCCCTCACACTTCAATTCATTGATATAGTAGCTTTATTTTTAATGGTTTGTTGTACCTCTTGTTTACTAATTTTAGCTCTTTGCCGTCGATTTAATGTTACAAATAGCCCTTTTGCATGGGTTAGACGCATTCAGCCACCACTTAGCATGTATGTGACCTTGACGACAATGTGCAGTGCTTTTCTACAGGGATGGTTGGGATCAGGACTTTGGATTGATGAATCAGATCTTATTTGGCGCGAACCATTATACAAAATTTCTTTAGGCATTGTACCAAATCCTACAGAATTCTATCCCAATGCATACGGTATTCAGTTTGGATGGATAGTGGCATGTATTTTATTAGTGATCATGACTCCTCTGACCTTAGTGGATGCTGGAATTTCATGGCTTCTTTGGAGAGATTATCATAAAATGCAGGACTATATTAACGAAAGGCAAGCTGACCTATCCCTTTCAAATCATGCTCGTGATAAAGGAGAACAAATTGGAAAACTCACAGGCATAGAAACAGAAGTGGCAACCTAAATTAAAAAAATTGCTTGTTGAAATGCTTTAGAATATTACAATTAATTCATAAATTATTTATAATTTACTTCATAATGTACATTGTTAATTGGTTTACAAATTGTTTTCCAGTATTTAGCTCACGATGTTTCAATTCTTTGTTCCTTTATTATTTCATAAATTGTTGCCCTTTTTATTTTGATGTAGACCTAGCATAGTAAAATGCTAATTTCATAAATTTCCAAAGGCTTCATTTGAGGTTGAGGAGACACAATACCTTGACGCTTAGGCTGCATGATTTATTTTAACATGTTTCTTCTTGAGAGGGGAAGGAAGGCTGGCTGACGGACAGGGGGCTGGAGCACGACTTTCAGCATGCTGGGACAGAGGCGTATTCAGGTGTGATTATTCCAAAATAGATTTTTTGTTTGCTGATTTGGTCACAGTAGATAAGATAAAGATGAAACTTGAATTAGCCCCTGAGATTAGGGTATTTTTGTAAATGACAAGTTTTAATTTGGAAGCTAGCTGAGCTAGGCTATATTAGTATGACTGATTTTTTTGGAGAACTCAGTGTTATGCTTCTCCTTGTACTTCCGCTTTCCCACTTTTACCCCAAAGTCTTGCAGCGTGGATTCTCCTGGCATAATCCGTTTCGCTGAAATATCTAGTCATTTCCCTTAAGCCTATTCCGGCGTAGGAACCGGACGCGCCGCGGGCGTAGTCGCGCCGCGGAGGGTTTCAATACTCAGTTTCGTATTTTTTATCAACAAAATCTTGAGCAATTGCGTCGCAAAAAAACCTCCAAAATTTTGGGCATGAATGCGCCGCGATTAAACCATTTTTTCTCTCTACTGACTTGTATGGAAAGGATTTGTGATATCTAATGGATGTTCTTGGTGTAGAAATTCACGGCAAAGACGATGGTTTGCTCAGTTTTACACTTTTCTCAACAATATTTTTTAGAAAATGTGGTCCAAAAGGTCGCGGCGCGACTACGCCCAAAAAATTTAGTCGCACCGCGGAGTTGCAAGGGAGCGATTTTTTGATCTGCTGCGATTTACTGATATCTAATGACTGTTCTAGGTGCAAAATTTCATGAGATTTTTTTTGGTGTGCTCAGTTTTTGCAAGTTTCAAACAAAATTTTTTGAAACTGAGGAAAAAACAGATATACCCAAAACACCTCGCGGCGCGACTATGCCGAGTTAGTCGCACCGCTTGGCATGATGATGCGCACGTTTGCGCCGCGGAGTTGCAAGGGAGCTATTTTTTGATCTACTGCGATTTGTGGAAATCTAAGAGCAGCGTTCTATACAGAATAAAAAAGGATTGAAGAAAATATAGACGAATAGTCAAAATAGTCAGAATTGTCAAAACTTTTTTTCCCACTTTTGCTTATTCTACCTACTCGTCTTTTTGATTCTGTATCGAACCCTGCTCTCAGATATCCATAAATCGCAGTAGATCACAAAATGGCTACCTTGCAACTCTGCGGCGCAGACGTGCGCACTATCACGCCGCGCGGCAGAATAGGCAAACATTTTTCTCAAGCTTCTGGTTTTCTCTCAAGCTTTTTTTTTCTTCTGGCAAAAATTTCAAATTTGTCTTTTGATTATTATGCCTTCTAGTATCTATTATCTTAAATCCTTTTTGATTATGTATCGAACCATGCTCTCATAGTCCCATAAATCGCAATTGAACCAAAAATTGCTCCCTTGCAACTACGCGGCACAGACATGCGCACAGTCATGCCGCGCGGCGTGTCCACGCGCACGTCTGTGCCACGGAGTTGCAAGGAAGCTATTTTTTTATCTACTGACAGAATAAAACAGGATTAAAGAAATTATAGAAAAGTAGGTAGAATAGACAATTTTTTTAGACTTTCTGGTCGTAATTTCAAATTTTTCTTTTGATTATTCTGCCTTTTCGTATATCTTTACTTAAATCCTTTTTGATTCTGTATCGAACCCTGCTCTCAGATATCCATAAATCGCAGTAGATCAAAAAATGGCTTCCTTGAAACTCCACGGTGCAGACGCGCAGCGCGGCATAGATTATGGATGCGGTTTATGGATGTCTGAAAACATGGTTTGATACAGAACCAAAAAGGATTTAAGAAAATGTAGACAAGAAAGCAAAATAGGCAACAAATTTTTTCACTTTTTTAGCCTTTCTGGTGGTAACTTCAAATAGTTCTTTTCATTATTCTGCCTTCTTGTCTCTATTGATACTGAAACAAAAAGGATTTAAGAAAATAGAGACGAGAAGGCAGAAGAGGCAAACAATTTTTTCTACTTTTTTGGGGTTTATCGACTAGGTTTGGTGGGACCTCTCAAGGCCTTGGAAAAGTATGGTGGGGCCATGAGTTGTTCGTCTTGTTTTAAGTTTTCATTTGCATATATTTAAAGCCTCGTACGATTAGAATTGCATTTAAATCATCAAGTCGAAATATTTCATGAATGAATTTTGACCCCTCCCATCATGTCTTTCATTAAGCTATGACCCAACTACACGAATAAATGTTGCATTTATTAAATTAAATGTTGCACTATTTGCGATTGCTTTTTCTGGAAGAGTTTTTCAGTTCCTGGTGGGCCATACATAAGAACTTCTTTATGGGGATTTATTCCGATGTCTTCAAAAAATTCTGGCCTTAAAAGTGGCAATTCAACTGAAGCTTTAAGGGCTCATATTTGATTTGATAGGTGCTTTTTGAACAATTAGGAAATTCGCACTGGAAGCAGTCTTGATAAATGCATATTGCATGGTCATCATCAATAAACTCTTCCCGGTTATATACACCAAGAGGGCTTCCACGTAATGAGTCAACCAAATGGCAACGCGTTTCTTCATCACTATATGTTTCAGGAGTGTGACAAAAATCCAAATGATGATGTATTTCGATTTATAGTTCGAGCCAGTCATTACATCGATTGAGTTTAAGCAAACGCGTTTGGTTATATATGGCTTTCGCGGAGTTAGTTTTGGGTTATTGTTATACATGTACATGATGAGTTGTGCTATACCTATTAAGTGGTTCTGAGGTCATTTCTGTCTTTTTCATGAATTCCGCCTTATTTTCTCATGTTTCTTGTTTGATGTCATGTTGAAGATGGTGTCCGGTTGCCGTTTTTAGTACTAGATGCTGCTATTTCCCATCATAAAATTTGATTTATGAAATATAACATTTCGCCTACCGCCAACGAGTTTGATACTCTGCACATGCTCAACTTCTTGGGTCAACAAAACTTGATCCAATTGAAGTCCTTTCTCAATCTAGTATCTCAAGTTTTTGAAAGTTGTTGACTACCACGGGTTATTGTGGCATTTGCTGACAGTTTTTATGATTATCACGGGTTATTGTGACATTTGCTTTGCAATGCTAGCTTTGCTTTCGCTTGCTTATTTAAGATTCTGGAACGTTGTTTGTTATGCAAAAATGCTTTTCTGGGAAGTTCTTTGTTATGCTAAAAAAAGCTACCAGAGCCAAATCTATGAACCACAAAAGATAGCTAACATTGGATAAAATTTATGCAAAGTTGAAATCGTTTGCATTTTATAATCAAACTCATCGGCATATAACAAGTAAGGTAGGATTATATACAAGTTTTACAACCTCATGGACATTTATTTGCACCACTTAGTTAGTCAGTAGTGAATTGACTCCACTCGGAGGGATAAATATTCAGACCACGTTTACCCACCCGGTCACCCTGCATCCAACTCATAAGCAGAATCCATGGTCCGACTGAATTCACTTCACTGAAGGCGATGCCCAGCCAGTTGAGCTTATTCACATGCACGATGATCTCATCCAGTTTGTTTTTTGAGCTCGGAGATGAGCCTAATGACCTGCGAGTCAGCTCTCCTCTGCGCTTTGTTGCTCATTCAACTCGTCTAGTCAGTTAGCCACATTGGTTCTCGACGAGACAGAGGAAGACTCCAATTTTCTGAGCAAGGAGGACTCTCTGCACTACTTGGTCAAGTGCTTGTCGAAGGCAGAGTTCCACATCACCAAGGCCTGATAGGAGTTCGAGCAGTACCTGCCACACTTTTGGGATGCAGAGCGTAACACTAGCTTTTGACCCTATTGAATGGCGTTGAAGTCATGCAAAAAGCTTCAGTAGAACCAAAATTATGCCTTTTTGAACTGCCACCCAGGACTTGACCTAGTGGCAGTACTAAGGATTCGCCCAAAACTATGACTCTAGAGCTTGCCATCTTAGCTGCTATGTCATTCAGCTTACTTTAGTTGTTTGATTTTATGCTTTTTGATGCTTAATGTTTAATACTGTGGATTTTGGTGTTTTGAAAGTGAAAGTATGTTACGTTTCAATACATATCTTTTGCTATGAAAACGTAACCACTTTATTTATGTTCCCATATCAATAGGTTTGCTTTGATGCAGGGAATACAAAAAATCTTTTTAGTTGAAATTGTGACAACATTTTTCTTGCTATTTCCAAGTGCTTGCTGTATTGAGCTTCCTATGCCTTGCAACCGAGTTATGAAGATTTTGAACTGGTAGGAGGACCACCATGTATACGGCTCAGCCTGCACTGTCTCCTGCGGACATACATCAATCCGCCAGCGACTTTAAAGGTCAAATACGTGCAAAACCACCTCCACCGAATTGGCTGATTTTTCGCACACGGTTAGGGGTTGGTAAAGTAAGCTTGCTGGCTGAAACCGTTTTTTTACTTTTGATTAAAAATTTTGAGAAAAAAAATCCCGAAATTACCTGTGTTGTAGCGTAGGGAAGAACAAAAAAATTCAAGAAAACTCCTATTTCGATTTTAATGTTCTCTCCGCTCAGCAGTGGAAGCGAATAACTAAAATCAAAAATTTAAGCCAGAAAAATTGGGTATAATTGATGTTCTGTGGCACGCGCAGCCCAAAACATTGATAAAATGGTCAATTTTGGCGTTTTTTGGAGGTTTTTCACACATTTTTATAAATTTAAATTTTTTAGTGCATTTAGGACTCCGCTTTTTGAAATCTACGGCAAAAATATACCCAAAACTTTGACAAATATTCCATATAAATAAAATTTTTTTTTATTTATTTTTACGCCACCAAAAATGCTTAGTTTTTTCAAACTATTTTTCAATAATATAGACTAGAACAGTTAAAAACTTAACATGGAGTATTTGTTATGATTATGGGTCAATTTGGGGGCGTAGATTTCAAAAATTGAGGTCCCAATTGCCCAAAATAAATTTTAAACTGTGAAAATTAAGGGAAAGCCTCAAAAACCACCAGAATGAGCATTTTTTGGTCGGTTTTTGAGCCACGCGGAACGACGCGGACGTTTTTGACCATGTATCTACGCCTTAATTGATGTATTTTATCATAACGGATCCACACTGCTGCCCGCCAGTGCCCGCCATAAAATTTTCCTAACAAACTTGCCCAAAAACTGACTTTTTGGGAACCTCCCAATGGTTAAGCATAGCAAACTTTCCAAACATATTTCTCGACACTAGAGCCGATTTGCGCCAAACCAATGGTGGTTGCAAGCTTACTTTGGGGATACCTACCCATGCTTAAAAAATGAGCCAAATCGGTGGGGGTGGTTCTACGCGTAATAGGCCTTTAAAGTCGAGTGCTTCTACTGCTGGACTCTCAACACCGGTTAACCAACCACTGCAAAACCACTGCCAAGAAGATGGCGAAGAGGTGCAACGTACTCAGAGCTCTGGAAGGCACCAGCTGGGGCTCATCAGAGTCCAACCTAAGGCCTCTATACAAGAGCTCAACAATCATCCTAACAAGCGATATTGAAGATTTTCGAATTTTTGCGTGAGGGTCGCCCATTACGTTTAATCAAATTTCCAACCTAAATTTTGACATAAAAATGCCGCAAATCAAAATTCTGGAGGCCTAATGCCACCCACCGGATAATGGACTGACACGTTCTCAAAAGTTTTTAGCCATAACTAGCCCAATTATCAACTTACTTGACCAACGTTTTTCAGATCAAAACCCTCTGTCTGTTACATCCGTTGAGACCAAGCGCATCTCTGTAACATGCACACAAAATTAATGGCATTTGTTCATATTTTCAAAATTAAGTTTTGGGTTTGTCCTTGGCTAAGAGGGAACTGTGCTATCGCTCTTCTCGCACAGCCCCTATTTGGACATGTGAATAGCAATGACCAGATATACATACATATATCGTAGAAGATTCTGAACACCATGTTTTTCATATCTACATAAATAATGAAACATTGTTTGATTGAATTGAATTGTTCACATTTATTGGTTTTTTGCACTTACCCCATATCAATGAAATACCATTGTTTTTCGCTATATATGTCAGCCATTTTGCATGAAGGTCCGCCTTGAGGGTGGCTTGTAACATCTTTAGGGGATTTACATTTTTTTGGATTTTTTTACCAAAACAGACTTTTGATGTTTCAAAATGAAACAATTATATGGCGCATAGCGCAATAGGTGACCACGGAGCTCATCCCCCCTCCCACATTTCTAAAATGCCTTTCCTTCGCTACATTTTCATTACCTTTCTGGAAAAAATGTTTGTCCAAATCCATTGAAAATTCGCAATTTCTCAGCATAACCCATATTTCAATTTTTCTACCCAAATAAGGAATGTTTCAAATTATCCAAGACTGGTTCCACCCATCCAGATCTTTCTTAAATATTATTACTTTTCAGGAAAAAGTTTGTCCAAATCCATTGAGAATTTGCCATTTCTCAACATACCCCATTTTTCAACCTGTCTACCCATAAAAGTAATGCTTCAATTGCTCAGATTCCGGGTCTACCCCTACATATCTTCCAAAAATAGTATTACCTTTCAGGAAAAAAAGTTTGTCCAAATCCGTACAGAATTCTCCTGTTCCCAGCATTTCCAGATATATATATATATATATAAATATATATATATATAGATATATATATATATATATATATATATATAATATATAAAAATATAATATAGATATGAGGACAAAAGTTGAGTAACCTCTATACCGCGGATTGGCCCTTCGGGCCCCTCCGAGGTAAAAAATCATAACTCGCTGGTTTTTAGATGAAATCTGCCTATATAAAGATGCATTTCGTAAAATTTGCTCATGAACCTTGACAATCTTGCTTGGAACAGAGGCCGATCAAACAAAGGTCCTGATCGTGGGCCTATCTCAACAAAACCGCCTTCTCCCTCGCCCTCTCACATTCCAAGGCACTGCTGAAATACCTGGGCATGTACCTTGACCCACTCCTCAACTTTGCCCCTCACTGGAGCCAACTCTGCGGCACTGCCAGGGCCACTCAGGCCTCCCTCTCCCGCTTTCTTCAACATCACCCTGTGTGTGTGCGTGTGCAGTTCGGATCCCATCCACTGATATGGGGGGATTAGATTTGTGGTATGCTCACGGAGAGTTCCACTTCCTCTATTCCCGACAGAGTTGGGGACTCTGCCACCGGTAAGTACCCTGATAGCCTGGAAGATACACATCCCTGCTCAAAGGGCCCCCGAGGGGGTAGGGAATTGACCCTCCTTTCAGAGGTACCATGGCCACCCGACCGAAGTCTTTGAGGTTCCCTATTTTGGCCAGGACTTTGATTGCAATGCTGAACTCCGGGTCGAAACCCATCATCACTCTGGCTCCCATCAGCCACCTTGACTTTGGGGCGGTCCACAAGAATAGCTTAGACAAACTCATCTTGCTTCTCATAACACGATTGATCTTGGGACGAGCCTCTTCTCCGTGCTCACACCATGGATTCGAACCCACGCCTTTTGGATAGATGCCAGCAATGTAAGGCCGACGCTCTAACCACTAGGCCACCGTGCCCCACATCACCCTGTCGCCGTCCGGATTGCAGTTATGCAAAGAGTCGGTGGCCTTTTCCTCCACTAACTCACATGCTGCCCACCATCCACCTCCACATCAGCTGAGCGCCTCCGCTCTATTTTTTCAAAGAGGCGAGAGTAGCACTCCAGGACTGGACAGGAGGGAAGGCAGAAGTGTTGGAACGCGCTCAGCTTCCATCCTACGAGTAGACGCTCTTCCAGCAAACCTTCCTCTTCATCTGGCGATGCCTGGCTCAAGGGAGGGCCTATGGGCAATGGATCACCGAACCTCCACCCTCCTCCCTGCTCCCTAAACACGAACACTCTACACGAGGATACCGAAGGCTACGCACATCCATCCATGCGGGACAAAGCTGGCCTGTTGTGGAGTTGACAAGTGGAAGAGAGCTTTTAGATCGAGTTCAGCCAGTCCGGGCCAGAAAGATGTGGAACAAGCTGCCCTGGAGTGAGGCTGGGTTTTACAACCCAAAAGTGGAGATCAAAAACGAGGCTGCAGCAAGAAGGGCGGCTCTACAACTCTTTGATCAACTCCCACCCTCCCTTATCAAACTTCTCAGCTATTAGCCCTCCTACAATGCTTTGCGATCCCCCGATTTCTGCCGCCGTATAGCTGTTATAGCTTGGCGTTCGGTAAAAAACAAATGCGAATGCGAAAATGCCGCGCATCTTGGCAACAGCCAAGAATACCTTGTTCAAAATATTGTTTTTTAAAAAATAACTTAAATTTTCGCCAATATTTGTCCTTTTTCATGTATTGCCTCGTAACGCAGACCCATTTTGAAATCTAAAATTATCAGCGGAATCATCATCCTTTGCTTTATATAAGCTTCAAACAAACCAAACATGTGCAAAAAACGAACCTAATGTGTGTTTAAATACAAACGAGTTTTCGGAAATGATCAAAAATGTGGTTTTTGTAATTTGTGAACCTAACACGAAATCTTCACGGCTGAGCATATAGGATGTGATGGTTCAAGATAGATGCCACATGGCCACGATGAGTTCTTTGCTAGACTTACCTACCAAATAGTATTATCAAGCTTCAACTTTTCCGATACATTTTGCGTCTCGTTCTTATCATTTACACTGCTCACTGTGCAAGTGTACACCAGCAATGGATACACGAATTATATTTAACACTAGAAGTTACTAAATCCTTATACGTATATATATAAATATATGTGTCTGGAAATGCTGATCCAGGGGTTTGGGTCGGGTTTTGTTTGTTGTTTGTGTTGTTTTTTTTTGTTGGGGTGTTTGTTTTTTTTTTTTCTGGTTGTGGGGGGTGTGTTGGTTGGTTGTGGTGGTTGGGTTTGGGGGGTGGTTGGGTGTGGGGTTGTGGTGTCTCTTTTGTTTTTTGTGTTTTGGTTGGTGTGCTCTGGTTTGTGTTTGGGGTGTGTGTGTTTCTTGTTTGAGGTCTATAGTGTTGGTAGGGGTTTTTTTTTGCTGTTTTTCGTCGCGTGGGGTGCTGCGGGGGTTGGGGGTGGGTTCCTGGGCTGGCTTTTTCGTGGGGGAGGGGGGGTTGGGTTCATCTGTCGGTGATGTTTCTTGTGTTTTTTTTTTTGTTTTTTGTCTGGGTGGTTTTGCGCCTTCCTCCTTTGCTTGTCCTCTTGTTTTGTTCTGTTCCCTGTGTGTTGCTTTTCTCTGTGTGGGGGTCCCCCCTCTGTTCCCCTGCGTTCGGGGGTGGGAGGGGGGGGGGGGGGGGTGTTGTGTTTGGGGGTGTCTTTTGTTCTCGGTTCTTTTCTTTGGGGGGGTGAGGTTGGGTCTTGGGGGGTTGTTAGTTCCCTCCAATTTTCAACAAATTTTGACATTACAACTATTGATATTTTTTGAAGGATTTTTTTTGAATGACAGGTTCGAGAATTGCACAGAAGACTTTGGTTTCTTGATCTACAATTCATATGTATCAATCATAAATCTGTACCTTCAGTTCAATTTGAAGACACGTTTGATGTTGCTTTTTATTAAATCATTAAATGCTTATTCATCCAAAACCTGCAAAATTATGTTTCGATTGCAGCAAAAATTAAATAAAATGAATGATTAGGGCCAAACATAAATATTGTTTTGAATCACCTATAATTGTTCTTTTAATCACCCAAATGTTCATTTAAACAAGTATATGGCGCAAAGCGCAATAGGTGAGTTCTGTGGTTTCTCCACCATTTTCAAAAGTAAGCACAGATTTGGAGTCATTATATATGACTTGTGAACAAAAAAAACTCAAGTGTTCTGTTCAATTATCATCCGTTCAGCTGCTACTAATTATTGATGCTATTGTCATGCATGAAAGTTTGTCACTCAAGAGGGCAAGTCTGTGGTTTCTCAATCCATTTTCAAAAGTAAGCACAGATTTGGAATCGTTATATACGACTTGTGAACAAAAAAACTCAAGTGTTCTGTTCAATTATCAGCCGTTCAGCTGCTACTAATTATTGATGCTATTGTCATGCGTGAACATTTATCACTCAAGAGAACAAGTCTGTGGTTTCTCAACTATTTTCAAAAGTAAGCACAGATTTGGAACTGCTATATACGATTTGTGAACAGAAAAACTCAAGTCTTGTGTGCAATTCTCAAGATTAAAGGTGATACAGCGCAAAAAAGCTATATTGCAGTTTTCAAGCCTTTCTACCCAATAAAGTATTGTTTCAAATGCTCAAATTCCGGGTCTACCCCTCCAGATCTTCCTAAAATATTATTACCTTTCAGGAAAAAAAAGTTTGTCCAAATCCGTTGAGAATTCGCCCGTTCCCAGCATTTCCAGAAACATATATAGGACAAAAGTTGAGTAACCTCTCCGCGGTCAAAAAGTCAGGCAGGTACAAATGACCACCACCACAGGTACTCCACAGGCCATTTACTCGGCTAAGCCATTGCACCTTCAGTCCACCCCTACCGCTACCAACCACTGCGAAGTGGTGCCGCCCGCGAAGGCCAGTGTTATTTTATGGGAAAAAGACTGGGCAACCGCGCCAACTCTCCTGCTCTGCAGGTTCATAGGTTCGCTCTGTTTGAGGCAGATGATGTAGTAGTGGTGAAAAAAAGACAGGCCAGCTATTATGCGACACCAGTTCCATGAATCTTGGTTAAGAATAGAGAGTCGTGTTTCATAACCTCCTGTCACTCCTGTCAGGCCTTTCAGTATGCATCGGTGCATGATGAACTTAGCGCAGCTTCGCTTGACCCTTTTTATCTTGTTTGAACCACATTTATGCTCGCTCAGTCATATTCAAGATATGGCCGCATGTAGATAGTGAAGGCCTGAATGGATCTGATTGGCGTCAGGCAGTCATTTTTTGATCGTGAGATTTAACTTTGGTAACAAGGTAATATCGGATACAGATTATGACGTAGGGGAGGCGTCAAATACAGAACATCGCATTGAATTAACTGACTACAAACCGTTCAATCGCAGGAAATGTCGGCTGGAAATGAAGTGGAAGAAATTCTTCAATACAAAAATACTAAAGAAGGTGAAGAAATAAATATGCTCAAAACATGTACGCCTCAAAAACGACAACCTCGTTGCCCATTAAAAACTATGGGAAAATAACATTAAAGCCTAACGCACTGACACTAGTAAAGTGCAAAAATCCTTTCAATACGACACATGATACAGTCCTGTTCGAGCAAAATAGACACAAGAGTAAGAAAAATAATTGGTACTTGGAAGACCGCCTGCTGACATCAAGAAAAGACGTTATTACAGTACCGGTTGTCAACAGGAACGACTACCCATGCACATTACTTCCCAATACAAAATTGGGATGGGTCGATCAATGGAATAACGACCAAATTTTCCCTCTAGAATTTTGTGACCAAGAGGATGAAATACAAAACAAAGAACAAACAAATGAACTAATTTCATCAACTTCAAGGCACTGCTATACTTTGCAAGAAGCCACTATGCCACCTCTCAAAGAACATTTGGCATTCATAGAAAGCGGGCCAAAATAGGTTCAGATAAAACACCGCTTGGAAAAAACAGAAAATTTCACTTACTAAAACAAGTATAATGGCGCAAAGCGCAATAGGTGACCGCAAAGCGCAAGATGGGCTGGCGCGAGGGAACATTCTCAACCAAATTCAAAAGTAAGCACATATTTAGAATCAGCAGTTATGAACTGTGAACAAAATAACTCAAGTCTTGTGTGCAATTTTCAGCTGTTAAATATGACAATTATTCACTCAAAAGGAAAAGTCTGTGGTTTCTCAACCAAATTCAAAAGTAAGCACATATTTAGAATCAGCAGTTATGAATTGTGAACAAAAAAACTCAAGTCTTGTGTGCAATTTCCAGCCATTCAACATGTCAATTCTTGACTCAAAAGGAAAAGTCTGTGGTTTTGCAACCAAATTCAAAAGGAAGTACATATTTAGAATCAGCAGTTATGAATTGTGAACAAAAAAACTCAAGTCTTCTGTTCAAATCTTAACATTTCAGCCAGTACAGAGCAAAAAGTAAAATGTAAGGGAAAGAAATTTCCTACTCAAAAAAGTGATGTTTCAACTACTCCGGCACCACTTCTACCCTGCCAGGATCCAAGCGGCAAGCTTTAGCTTTCAGGAAAAAAAAGTTTGCCACATTTCGGTGAGAATTCGCAGGGTCCCGGCCATTCCAGTTTCCAGATACCTATATACATACACAGACAAAAAGTCAGCCATATGTATAGACCGCGAAGCGGGCCCTTCGGGCCCACTTCGCAGTCAAAAATATCATGTGTGCATAAGCCGTACAGATTATGATGTAGGGGAGGCTTTAAATGCAGAACATCGCATCGAATTAACTGACTACAAACCGTTCGATCGCAGCCGACCAATACCCCTACCTAGGCGACCAGTAGTGGAAGACATTATCAAATTACTACTTAAAATGGGTGCGATCCGGGAATCAAGCCCTACCGTATTCCAGCCCTGTTGTCATAGTTCCCCAATCCAGACAGTAGCAAAATTTAACCAGAATTTAGTTAACCAATTTAACCAAAATTTTAGTTTAAACAGCGTAACCATTAAAGATGTATATAACCTACCAAGCACAGCTGACATCTTAAGCTCATTAGCTGGAATCACCCAATTCTGCGCATTAGATTTAACAGCAGGTTATCATCAAATCAAAATGCGACCGAGTGACCGAAAATTCACTGCGTTCGTCCATTTTGGGTTTTTCGAATATATTTCTATGACGATGGGCTTGGCTTCAGCCACAAGTTCTTTCCAACGGCCAATGCACAACGTCATGCACGGATACCTATGGAGAGAGGTTTGGATATACCTAGACGGTGTACTTGTCGGGAGCAAAGATTTTGACAGCCTATGTGAAACCGTAGGTTTAGTGTTCGATTGCCTAAAACATGCAAACCTAGTGTAAATAAAGAAAATGTGAGTTCCTCAAATCGGAAATTGCTTACCTAGGTCATAAAGTATCTAATAAATGCATAAAGGTAGATACAAAAAAACACAAGCGATCGAGACTTTTCCCTGACCGGGTAGTGCTAAATCTCTGCAGCATTTTCTTGGGTTATGCTGTTATTATCACAAATTCGTTCCAAACTTTGCTGCGATTGCAGCACCACTGTATGATATCTTAACCAAAAACAAACTCTTCACTTGGAAAGATGCTCAGGAACGCTCGTTTATAAAGTTAAAGTTAAGCATTATGCAGTCCGCCGATTTGGCCTTTCACGTTATGAACCGGAAAAAGGGCAGACCACTGAACTCACGTAGTGCCTGTTGTGGGCACACCACGTGCCAAGACTGCTCTCATGTAGTGCATGTTGTGGACAGAGCAGGTGAAAAGACTGATCTCACGTAGTGCATGTTGTGGGCAGATCATCTGCAAAGACTGCTCTCACGTAGTGCATGTTGTGGGCAGATCATCTGCAAAGACTGCTCTCACGTAGTGCATGTGGTGGGCATATAATCTGCAAAGACTGCTCTCACGTAGTGCATGTTGTAGGCAGATCATCTGCAAAGGCTGCTCTCACGGAGTGCATGTTGTGGGCAGAGCAGGTGCAAAGACTGAACTCACGTAGTGCATGTTTTAGGCAGATCATCTGCAAAGACTGCTCTCACGTAGTGCATGTTTTGGGCAGAGCAGGTGCAAAGACTGAACTCACGTAGTGCATGTTTTAGGCAGATCATCTGCAAAGGCTGCTCTCACGTAGTGCATGTTGTGGGCAGAGCAGGTGCAAAGACTGAACTCACGTAGTGCATGTTTTAGGCAGATCATCTGCAAAGGCTGCTCTCACGGAGTGCATGTTGTGGGCAGAGCAGGTGCAAAGACTGAACTCACGTAGTGCATGTTTTAGGCAGATCATCTGCAAAGGCTGCTCTCACGGAGTGCATGTTGTGGGCAGAGCAGGTGCAAAGACTGCTCTCACGTAGTGCATGTTTTAGGCAGATCATCTGCAAAGGCTGCTCTCACGGAGTGCATGTTGTGGGCAGAGCAGGTGCAAAGACTGCTCTCACGTAGTGCATGTTGTGGGCAGAACATGTGCAACGACTGCTCTCATGTAGTACATGTTGTGGGCAGAGCAGGTGCAAAGACTGCTTTCACGTAGTGTATGTTTTGGGCAGAGCTGGTGGGGGGGGGGGGCTGCAAAGACTGCTCTCACATAATGCATGTTGTGGGCAGATCATCTGCAAAGACTGCTTTCACGTAGTGCATGCTGTGGGCAGAGCAGGTCCAAAGACTGCTCTCACGTAGTGCATGTTGTGGGCAAATCACCTGCAAAGACTGCTCGCACGTAGTGCATGTAGTGCGTAGATCATCTGCAAAGATTGCTCTCATGTAGTACACAATGTGTGCAGAACAGGTGCAAAGACTGCTCTCACGTAGTGCATGTTGTGGGCAGAGCAGGTGCAAAGACTGCTCTCACGTAGTGCATGTTGTGGGTAGCTCATCTGCAAAGACTGCTCTCACGTAGTGCATGTTGTGGGCAGAGCAGGTGCAAAGACTGCTCTAACGTAGTGCATGTTGTGGGAGCTCATCTAAAAAGACTGCTCTAACGTAGTGAATGATGTGGGTAGCTCATCTGCAAAGACTGTTCTCACGTAGTGCATGTTTGTAGGCAGATCATGTGCAAAGGCTGCTCTCACGTAGTGCATGTTGTGGGCAGAGCAGGTGCGAAGACAGCTCTAACGTACTGCATGATGTGGGGGCAGATGCTTCTGCAAAGACTGCTCTCACATAGTGCATGTTGTGGACAGAGCAGGTGCAAAGACTGATCTCACGTTGTGCATGTTGTGGGCAGATCATCTGCAAAGGCTGCTCTCACGTAGTGCATGTTGTGGGCAGAGCAGGTGCAAAGACTGCTCACGTAGAGCAGTGGGCAGAGCGCTGCAAAGACTGCTCTCACGTAGTGCATGTTGTGGGCGGGGGGGGGGAAAGCGCAGAGCAGGTGTAAAGACTGCTTTCACGTAGTGCATGTTGTGGGCAGAGAAGGTGCAAGGACTGCTCTCACCTAGTGCATATTGTGAGCAGAGCAGGGGGGGGGGGGGGGGGGGCTGCAAAGACTTCTCTCACGTAGTACATATTGTGGGCAGAACAGGTGCAAAGACTGCTCTCACGTAGTGCATGTTGTGGGCAGAGAAGGTGCAACGACTGCTCTCACGTAGTGCATGTTGTGGGCAGAACATGTGCAAAGACTGCTCTCACGTAGTGCATGTTGTGGGCAGAGCTTCTGCAAAGACTGCTCTCACGTAGTCCATGTTTTATGCGAAGTTGCTGCAAACTCTCTCTCACATAGTGCATGTTGTGGGCAGATCTTCTGCAAAGGCAGCTCTCACGTAGTGTATGATGTGGGCAGAGCAGCTGCAAAGACTGCTCTCACGTAGTGCATGTTTGGGCAGAGCATCTGCAAAGGCTGGCTCTCACGTAGTGCATGTTGTGGGCAGAGCAGCTGCAAAGGCTGCTCTCACGTAGTGCATGTTTTGGGCAGAGCATCTGCAAAGGCTGCTCTCACATAGTGCATGTTGTGGGCAGAGCAGGTGCAAAGACTGCTCTCACGTAGTGCATGTTTTAGGAAGATCATCTGCAAAGGCTGCTCTCACGTAGTGCATGTTGTGGGCAGAGCAGGTGCAAAGACTGCTCTCACGTAGTGCATGTTTGGCGGGGGGGGAGATTTCGGCTGCTCTCGGAGTGCTGTGGGGAGGCTGCAAAGCCTGCTCTCACGTAGTGCATGTTTTAGGCAGATCATCTGCAAAGGCTGCTCTCACGTAGTGCATGTTTTGGGCAGAGCAGGTGCAAAGACTGCTCTCACGTAGTGCATGTTTTAGGCAGATCATCTGCAAAGGCTGCTCTCACAGAGTGCATGTTGTGGGCAGAGCAGGTGCAAAGACTGCTCTCACTTAGTGCATGTTTGTGGCAGATCATCTGCAAAGGCTGCTCTCACGGAGTGCATGTTGTGGGCAGAGCAGGTGCAAAGACTGCTCTCACGTAGTGCATGTTTTAGGCAGATCATCTGCAAAGGCTGCTCTCACGGAGTGCATGTTGTGGGCAGAGCAGGTGCAAAGACTGCTCTCACGTAGTGCATGTTTTAGGCAGATCATCTGCAAAGGCTGCTCTCACGGAGTGCATGTTGTGGGCAGAGCAGGTGCAAAGACTGCTCTCACGTAGTGCATGTTTTAGGCAGATCATCTGCAAAGGCTGCTCTCACTGTGCATGTAGTGGGAAGAGCTGCAAAGACTGAACTCACGTAGTGCATGTTTTAGGCAGATCATCTGCAAAGGCTGCTCTCACGGAGTGCATGTTGTGGGCAGAGCAGGTGCAAAGACTGCTCTCACGTAGTGCATGTTTTAGGCAGATCATCTGCAAAGGCTGCTCTCACGAAGTGCATGTTGTGGGCAGAGCAGGTGCAAAGACTGCTCTCACGTAGTGCATGTTTTAGGCAGATCATCTGCAAAGGCTGCTCTCATGGAGTGCATGTTGTGGGCAGAGCAGGTGCAAAGACTGCTCTCATGGAGTGCATGTTGTGGGCAGAGCAGGTGCAAAGACTGAACTCACGTAGTGCATGTTTTAGGCAGATCATCTGCAAAGGCTGCTCTCACGGAGTGCATGTTGTGGGCAGAGCAGGTGCAAAGACTGCTCTCACGTAGTGCATGTTTTAGGAAGATCATCTGCAAAGGCTGCTCTCACGAAGTGCATGTTGTGGGCAGAGCAGGTGCAAAGACTGAACTCACGTAGTGCATGTTTTAGGCAGATCATCTGCAAAGGCTGCTCTCACGTAGTGCATGTTTTGGGCAGAGCAGGTGCAAAGACTGAACTCACGTAGTGCATGTTTTAGGCAGATCATCTGCAAAGGCTGCTCTCATGGAGTGCATGTTGTGGGCAGAGCAGGTGCAAAGACTGCTCTCACGTAGTGCATGTTTTAGGCAGATCATCTGCAAAGGCTGCTCTCACGAAGTGCATGTTGTGGGCAGAGCAGGTGCAAAGACTGAACTCACGTAGTGCATGTTTTAGGCAGATCATCTGCAAAGGCTGCTCTCACGGAGTGCATGTTGTGGGCAGAGCAGGTGCAAAGACTGCTCTCACGTAGTGCATGTTTTAGGCAGATCATCTGCAAAGGCTGCTCTCACGGAGTGCATGTTGTGGGCAGAGCAGGTGCAAAGACTACTCTCACCTAGTGCATGTTTTAGGCAGATCATCTGCAAAGGCTGCTCTCACGAAGTGCATGTTGTGGGCAGAGCAGGTGCAAAGACTGAACTCACGTAGTGCATGTTTTAGGCAGATCATCTGCAAAGGCTGCTCTCACGTAGTGCATGTTTTGGGCAGAGCAGGTGCAAAGACTGCTCTCACGTAGTGCATGTTTTAGGCAGCTCCACTCATGCTTGTCCCAGTGCAGTGAGGATGGCCCCATCAGAACAATGTCACATCGCCCTTCAATCATGGGTAGTTGCACAGCGCAGCTCCCATGGCCTGATCTGTAGCAACATCAAACATGCATCAGAACACCGCTCTCACGTAGCGCGATTTCAGTGTACTGATCCACCCATGATTGTCCCAATGCAGTGAGGATGGCCCCATCTGAACACTGCCACAGCGCCCTTCAATCATGGGCAGTTGCACAGCGCATCTCCCATGGCCTGATCTGTAGCAACATCAAACATGCATCAGAACACTGCTCTCACGTAGCACGATTTCAGTCTACTGCTCTACCCATGCTTGTCCCAATGCAGTGAGGATGGCACCATCTGAAAAGTTCCACAGAGCCCTTCAATCATGGGCAGTTGCAAAGCACAGCTTCCAAGGCCTGATCTGTAGCAACACCAAACATGCATCAGAACACCGCTCTCACATAGCGCGATTTCAGTGTAGTGCTCCACTCATGATTGTCCCAGTGCTGTGAGGATGGGCCCATCTGAACAGTGCCACATCGCCATTCAATCATGGGCAGTTGCACTGCGCAGCTCTCATGGCCTGATCTGTAGCAACATCAAACATGCATCAGAACACTGCTCTCACGTATTGTGATTTCAGTTTACTGCTCCACCCATGATTGTCCCAGTGCAGTGAGGATGGGCCCATCTGAACAGTGCCACATTGCCCTTCAATCATGGGCAGTTGCACTGTGCAGCTCCCATGGCCTGATCTGTAGCAACACCAAACATGCTTCAGAACACCACTCTCACGTAGCACGATTTCAGTGTACTGCTCCACCCATGCTTGTCCCAGTGCAGTGAGGATGGGCCAATCTGGACAGTGCCACAGCACACTTCAATCATGGGCAGTTGCACTGCGCAGCTCCCATGGCCTGATCTGTAGCAACACCAAACATGCTTCAGAACACCACTCTCACGTAGCACGATTTCAGTGTACTGTTCCACCCATGCTTGTCCCAGTGCAGTGAGGATGGGTCAATCTGAACTGTGTCACAGTGCCCTTCAATGCCTGATCTGTAGCAACACCAAACAAGCATCAGATCACCACTCTCACATATCGCGATTTCAGTGTACTGCTCCATCCATACTTGTCCCAGTGCAGTGAGGATGGACCCATCTGATGTGTGATCAATCTGATTAAGAAAATTGGTGTAGTGTTGCTATTATTTCTGTAATTTATATTGCAATATTTTTGACTGCAGAGAGGCCTGAAGGGTCGGTCCGCGGTCTATAGAGGTTACTAAACTTTTGTCCTCATGTGTATGTGTATCTGGAAATGCTGGCCCCGGGCGAATTCTCAACGGATCTTGACAAACTTTTTTCCTGAAAGGTAATCAAATTTTGGGAAGATCTGGAGGGGTGGACCCGGTTTTTGAGAAATTGAAATATTACCTCTTTGTTTAGAAAGGTTGAAAAATGGGGTATGCTGAGAAATGGTGAATTCTTAATGGATTTAGACAAACTTTTTTTTCTCTGAAAGGTACTACTATTTTAGGAAGACTTACCTTTTTGAGCAACAAACTCTTACGCATACAATATTTATGTGATACGTAAATGTAATTGTCCTATATATATGTATATATTTATTTTTACTATATATATGTATATATGTAATTATTGTTCCATGCATTCTGCGGTCAGCCATGTCTTTTCCAACATATAGTTGTTTTGCTTCAAATGTACATGGTCATTAGCACTGTCTCTAGAATGAGTGTGGTCTGCGCAAGGCCTGCTTCCAGTTCCCGCTTTTCTCATTCCATCTCAGATCATATTCTCTCTGAGCAATCATTCATTTTTGGCATTGGAGATTGTTGGCATTGGTATTAAAGATTTTAGAGCAGATGTGAATTATTTTTGCATGGCCGAAGGCCAACTGCCGCGCAGGGAAGGTCAGTCAGAGCCCCGGAGGCTGTAGGGCATGGGTGCGGAGGCCCTGTAGCGTAGCCTAACATGTGAAGCATGCTAGGCGAAGCGTAGGGGCCGTAGCTTTGTCGGATTTTGTGAATTAATCTACGTTACTAATTGCACAAGATTGCGACATTGACTATGACATCGCTCCCCAGGGATTGAAAATAATCGGAAAGGTTTCTAAGGAAAGAGGGTGATCGGGATGGTTCTTGTCACATGGTTCTTGACACTGTAGCACAGCTCAAAGACAACTCCATGAGCTCATTTTTGGTCCATAAGTACATCTAATCATCCTTTACTTATGGACCAAAAATTAGTTACTAATTCGAAACCGCACTAGAATTATGGTTATTAATGTAAAATTAGTCAGAAATTCGGACTGTCTTTTTTTGCTTGCTTGAAAGACAGCCAATTTTGTGCAATGTCTGTGATGCAACTAGCAACCCTTCCCAGCCCGTTTCCAAATTAGTGTCAATATGCGGACCAATACCAAAGCCACCAAGGGGGTCATCGTTCGCCCCCACCAATCTGAACAGACAAATGCTCAAATTCGCCACGCACTGTCTTTGCGGAACCTGTCATGACAAGCAGTGGCCTACGTTATCAAGATGCATGTCAACTCACCTTCCGGATCCTCATTCACCAGTGCAATCAGCAGAACTCCAAACGTTCGCACACCTGCACTCAAGAAGGTTGTCCTCACAAAAATCGCACATAACCCCTGATTCTCCATCCTATCACTCGCCAGGGTGCCCGGTACCATCTTTTCGACGATGTGGAAGCAGGTGCAGGGCAACCTTGGCTTTAAAAGCTTCCGGTGCTAGAAAGTCCAATTCATCTGCGATGAGCAGACGCTGAAGAGATGGCAGTGGGTGCCCCAGCTCAGCCGCTGCTTCTCCAACATTGTCAATGACAACGTGGTCTTCTCCGATGAGAAGATCTTCCGCATTCAGGCCCTCCACAGCGCCCAATCGCTTTCAGCCACAGATAGCTACGGCATTCCAAAGTTTTTCTCAGTTATCAGCAGCAGAAGCCCTCCTGGCCAGTCTACTGGAAGGTAAAGAAGGCAGTGGAGTTCGAGTACGTGAAGGCCCTGCAGGCCTTGGAGTTCAGCGAGGTGCTGGAGTACCTGCGCACGGACAAGGGGAAACGGCTGTGGTGAGCCAGGCCAATCAGCTCAGAGCCAGACTTGCCTCGGACAGCCTCATCCACATCATCTCCCGCTGTGGGGTGGACCTCCACGTAGCCCCTCCAGCCCTCCTGCCTCAAGGACATGCTTTCACAAGCCTGGTTCTCCCCCACACTCACCAGCTGCACGGACATGCCTCAGTCTCTACAACCCTAGCCCTGTTCCGGCAACGGTACTAGCTGGGCCCCTTCACTGTCCTCGTGGGGCGGCACCTGGAGAAACGCTGGATCCTGCACCTGACCTGCACAGCCACAAGAGCCAGCCACCTGGAGAACCTCGTGGACTACAGCGCCCGATCCACCTCCAATGCCTTTGTGAGGTTCTGGAGCCGGCATGGTCTGACAGAGGGGCTGGTGTGGCTGGACAACGCAACGGCGTTCACCGGCATGGCCAGGGCCCTGGAGCCCATCCTCTGCTGCCCCGGCTACATCCCGCTCAGCCTCGAGGAGTTCACCAGTCGAAACTCAGTCTCCTTCCAACTGCTTCCAGTACAGGTCCCCTGGGTCAACGGGCCCAACAAGTGGCTCAATTGAACCATCAAGGAGGCCCTCAAGCCAGCGCTGTGGCACAGACAGCTGGCCTTGGACAAGTTCCAGATGGTGGTGGTGTGCGTGGAGGTGGCCATCAACTACAGGCCCCTCTGCCCAGTCTCCGACAGTCCCGAGGACCCCCTCTGCCTCAGCTCCGACGGCTCCAGGTGGCCAAGCAGAAGATCGTCAGCCTCCTCACAGATGCCTGGCGGTCCAAGTACCTCGCCTACCTAGGCTCACAGCACCTAGCCCAGTCATAGCAATGTGGCCTCTGCTCTCTGCCTCCTCCGGCGCTGGGGAAGGCCTGTCTCCTGTCCAAGGACTGGCCTCGGCACCTGTGGAAGCTGGTGCAGGTGGAGCGGCATCATCCCGATGCATCAGGCACCGTCCGCTTCGTCACGGTGGTCGACTGCAATGGCTACCGCATCAAGCGCTCAGTCTCCCATGTCGTCCCCTGCGAGGCCTCTCTGGACACCTCCACACAAGCGCAGATGGGTCAATGCTCTGTGCCCCATGCTCAGAGTACACCCGCACCCACCAGTGGTCCTCTCACAGTGGAAGGGCAGAAAGGCTTGGGGAAGGCTTCAGGACGGGGACGGAGGAAGGGTGGGCGGGGTGCGCGAGCGGCTTCAGGGACAGCATCTACTCCCACTTCTTCCACTTCAACGCTGCCACCGGGAATCTCGAATGCACTCCAGGGTCCCTGCTCTGAACCTCCTGTTCAGAGTAGACCCGCCCCTTGCGGCAGTGATGGTCGCACAAAAAAAATCATTTTGTTTTGTGCACATGAAACTCGAATGGGCACCCCAGCCCTATTGTTTCGTATTGTTTTGTGTGATTCAAGTTTTCGTGCTGCCTTAGAACTTTCTTCCAAATTTTTTCTCGGTCCCAATTTGAGAGCAAAACACGGGGAAAACGCTCATAAAGCAGTGAAAACACCCCTACTTCATGATTAGTCACCGGTTGGTCTGGAATAGTATCATGCATGGTCTTTCTGCCAGTGCTTGATGAGGCTCTGGAGATTGCCCTTGTTGGCGCTGTAGTCACAGATGCAGTGGAGATGAAGTGCGCAGTTGCATGCAGTTGGCTTCGATGTGTCCTTGGGCAATGCATACTTCATTATTCCATCAAACGAAATGCTGATTTCCCAGCCAATGTTCCTATATTTAACTGAGAACGGTGCCAAACATACAGCCAGAAAGAACACAACTTGCTGGAGGCCATTTTTAGTGAGCAAGGAGGAAGGACAGAAAAGTCGTGCATTCCTTCTCTGTTACCTTGGATGATAACTGTGGGAGCTGCAGAACACATATAGGTGACGAGGCAAAACATCCCATTTCATCTCAAGGGAAGGCATTTTTCTAACGCAGCACGAAACGCAAATCAGGGGTGAAATTATTTGTGTTGTGTCTATTGTGGCACGAAAACAAAAAAAAACAAAAAAAAAACAAAAAATATGACACAAATGGTCATTTGTTTTCGTGATTGTTTCTTTGTGTTGTGTCAAAATATTGTTTTCGTGCGACCATCACTGCCTTGCAGTGACACTTTGCCCTTGGGAGATGGAAAGGCTGCCGGTGGAGGGCTTCAGGAGGGGAGCGCGGAGGAGTCCAGGGTGACGGGGAACAACAGCTGACAGCCCGAGCATGCCAGCATCTACGTCGCCCAGGCCTCCTGCCAACCTGATTCCCATACCCACCTACCCCTCTCTTCTTCTGTCCAAATTTTCGCTCCCCGCCCCAGCCACCAGGGCCAGCATGCTGCTGGATGAGGCGCACTCTTTTCTCTTCTCTGTTCCCCCGCGCTTAGCTCTAGGTCCTGCTCCCAGCCACTTTGCCTCTTGCGGTGAGCTGCCTCCGGGAGAGCCACCCGCTTAGCACCATGCGGGTCAGGGGGGCTCCTCTGGGGCCTCTCTCGGTGGAAACCTTGCATAGGCGTTGGCCTGGAGGCGGCTAGTTTTCATGTTTCACTCTCTCAACTTTCTGGATCTCCTGCTCTGCATTCAGACTCGCCTAATTTGATTCAGTTCATTGCTTTCATCCTTGGGCCTTTCATGTTTCAGTGTTTCAGCCTCTTGACTTTGTTTTAACCTCTTGCCACTCTTTCAGCTCTCGGCACTTTCAGCCGTTTTTCAGTCTTTCTGTTGGCCATGTGGCCATTCGTATGTGGCCATAGGCCCTTTTACTGCATCCATGCCTCTTCTGCTGCCAGCATGGCTGGCCTTTGATTTGCCACCCAGCGCGCGCGGCCGCCACCCTGTGCCAAGGTCTTGGCGAGTGCCGGGTCTGGGGTCAGCCCTGGGTCTGCCTGGGTCTTTCCTCATAGTTGACGAGAACACTATTATTGCTTTCTGGAATATTATTGCTTTCTGTGAATATTATTGCTTTCTGTGAATATTACTGCTTTCTGAATATTATTGCTTTCTGAATATTATTGCTTTCAAGCTGACAAATGGGTTTTGTACGTATAATAATCATTATTTTTTAGGTATATAAATATTAAAGAAACCTTGATTATGGCTAGGACTAGGACATATAGTGACACTTTGTAACAAAAAATATCAATAGCTGAATATAGAGCAATAATATAAATGTTAAAACTACTACAATTCATATGATTTTGGAATTTTGATAGATACACTTAATTGAAAAGATTGTGCAGTGTCATCCTCAGGGCTAATCAGGCTTGTTGCACCACATGTGTGACAGGTTAAAAATGTAGTTTTGCAGCAAATGTATCCCCGTTTAAGTTCCTGCACTTTTCCAAATTTACAAATTTGACATTGTCCAACATCAGCTTTGATAAATTCACAATTTGCTCCTAGTTCTGTTTTGAATTTACTGAACATTGGATGAATTGTCTTAGAGGCTCTCCTTCAAGGAGAGGTTGTTATAGAGAAACGCGATGGGTGAGTGGAAGACAGCGGGGAAGTAGTGGACTGAACGTTGGATGGATTGTCTTAGAGGCTCTCCTTCAATGAGAGGTTGTTATTGAGAAAGACGATGGGTGAGTGGAAGACAGCGGGGAAGTAGTGGACTGAACGTTCAATGGATTGTCTTAGAGGGTCTCCTTCAATGAGAAGTTGCTTGCAACAAAGACGATGGGTGAGTCATCATTTAACACAAACAGGAACATGTCGTAAAAATTTGTGGCATTTGCAATGGAAAAGTGTAGTCCCAGTCAATAGACGCAAAGAAGGCATTCATTGTTTCATACTGGCCCTTTATGAGATTGTGATCAGGTCGTGAGATTGTTCTTTGTGTTCTTCTCTGTCTGCAACATGCACTACGTGACAGCAGTCTTCGATGGCCATTCTGCTGAAAACACACACTATGTGAGATTAGACTTTGCAGTCCGCTATGGCAACAATATTCACTGCGTGAGATCAGTTTTTGCAGTCCGCCATGCCCACAAGATGCATCATGTGAGGTCAGTCTGTGTGTTCCTCTCTGCCTGCGACATGCAATACGTGAAAAGCTTTGTTAAAGCTGGTTAAGCCATTGCACTGCAGTTTAAGACTGCAGTGATGAATAGTTGTGAGCTCTCTAGGCATCAATGGATTCACAATTTAATGCCTGAAACAATAACAGTATTTAGAATATTTGTCTTTAATACGGTAGGTTAAGGGTACAGAAATTTATTTTAATCATAAATTTAACAAGAGCAATAATTTTGTAAACCATCAGAAGTCATAAAAAAATCATACGGAAAACAGGAAAGTAACAATGTGGAACTGGCTATCAGGAAGTGGAACTGGAAATGGAGAAGAAACTAAACAAGCACCAGATTCAAAGGTTAAAGAAGGAGGTGATAAAGTGGAAGATATGAAAAAAGGAAAAACAGTGGCGACACATGACCCTCAATATATGACACTGACTGGTCTCAACGATGAAGCAATCCTTGGCCCTACAGATACCCAAAAGTGAGCTAGTTTTTATTTTTTTCACCCAATCATCTTTTTTATTCCCATTTTCTTTTTGTTGCCTTCTATGTAGTGTATGCAAGTCGATAAATTTAATATCTGTCAAATATTCACCAATAATCATGTTAGTATTTTACTTGGTGTAAATTTGAATACAACGTTAGATCCCAACAAATATTGAAAATTTGCTATTGCAGCAATTGGGTGGGAGGTTGGAGCTGGGATTTTTTTATTAATCTATTTATTTTTATTACTGTCCTAACACTGGAAGAAAGAAACGATGGAACGAGCTTGGGGGAAAAATCGGTCGACACTGTTGCTCACCGGGCCCAAAATCAAGCCACCAAAGCTGCCACCCCCATCTTCACAAGCACCTTCTGCGCTGTTCTGCCAGCAGGCTTAAGAGTCCGCCCTCACCTCCTACCGCCTCTGCTGCAAGTAATCTCCAGAGCTTTCATCACCCCACCACTCTCATAACGTAACCAGCGCAATTCGCCAGATTCGCCTCGGCAGAGCCACAATCCTCACAGACACCCCAACCTGCCCCTGCTGCAGCCAAGAAGAGGAGACTACCAAAGTGATTTGTTTGTCCCCACCAATCCCTGCGTAGGACTTATGGTGATGTTCTTGCGTAAGACTAATGGTGATGTGCTTGCAAAAAGAGATCAAATGGATTATGCAAAGGCAAAGGCTGCTCTCACGGAGTGCATGTTTTGGGCAGAGCAGGTGCAAAGACTGCTCTCACGTAGTGCATGTTTTAGGCAGATCATCTGCAAAGGCTGCTCTCATGGAGTGCATGTTGTGGGCAGAGCAGGTGCAAAGACTACTCTCACCTAGTGCATGTTTTAGGCAGATCATCTGCAAAGGCTGCTCTCACGAAGTGCATGTTGTGGGCAGAGCAGGTGCAAAGACTGAACTCACGTAGTGCATGTTTTAGGCAGATCATATGCAAAGGCTGCTCTCACGTAGTGCTTGTTTTGGGCAGAGCAGGTGCAAAGACTGCTCTCACGTAGTGCATGTTTTAGGCAGCTCCACTCATGCATGTCCCAGTGCAGTGAGGATGTCCCCATCAGAACAATGTCACATCGCCCTTCAATCATGGGTAGTTGCACAGCGCAGCTCCCATGGCCTGATCTGTAGCAACATCAAACATGCATCAGAACACCGCTCTCATGTAGCGCGATTTCAGTGTATTGATCTACCAATGATTGTCCCAATGCAGTGAGGATGGCCCTATCTGAACACTGCCACAGCGCCCTTCAATCATGGTCAGTTGCACAGCGCATCTCCCATGGCCTGATCTGTAGCAACATCAAACATGCATCAGAACACTGCTCTCACGTAGCACGATTTCAGTCTACTGCTCTACCCATGCTTGTCCCAATGCAGTGAGGATGGCACCATCTGAAAAGTTCCACAGAGCCCTTCAATCATGGGCAGTTGCAAAGCACAGCTTCCAAGGCCTGATCTGTAGCAACACCAAACATGCATCAGAACACCGCTCTCACATATCGCGATTTCAGTGTAGTGCTCCACTCATGATTGTCCCAGTGCTGTGAGGATGGGCCCATCTGAACAGTGCCACATCGCCATTCAATCATGGGCAGTTGCACTGCGCAGCTCCCATGACCTGATCTGTAGCAACATCAAACATGCATCAGAACACCGCTCTCACGTATTGTGATTTCAGTTTACTGCTCCACCCATGATTGTCCCAGTGCAGTGAGGATGGGCCCATCTGAACAGTGCCACATTGCCCTTCAATCATGGGCAGTTGCACTGTGCAGCTCCCATGGCCTGATCTGTAGCAACACCAAACATGCTTCAGAACACCACCTCACGTAGCACGATTTCAGTGTACTGCTCCACCCATGCTTGTCCCAGTGCAGTGAGGATGGGCCAATCTGGACAGTGCCACAGCACACTTCAATCATGGGCAGTTGCACTGCTCAGCTCCCATGGCCTGATCTGTAGCAACACCAAACAAGCTTCAAAACACCACTCTCACGTAGCACGATTTCAGTGTACTGTTCCACCCATGCTTGTCCCAGTGCAGTGAGGATGGGTCAATCTGAACTGTGTCACAGTGCCCTTCAATGCCTGATCTGTAGCAACACCAAACAAGCATCATATCACCACTCTCACGTATCGCGATTTCAGTGTACTGCTCCATCCATACTTGTCCCAGTGCAGTGAGGATGGGCCCATCTGATGTGTGATCAATCTGATTAAGAAAATTGGTGTAGTGTTGCTATTATTTCTGTAATTTATATTGCAATATTTTTGACTGCAGAGAGGCCTGAAGGGTCGGTCCGCGGTCTATAGAGGTTACTAAACTTTTGTCCTCATGTGTATGTGTATCAGGAAATGCTGGCCCAGGCGAATTCTCAACGGATCTTGACAAACTTTTTTCCTGAAAGGTAATCAAATTTTGGGAAGATCTGGAGGGGTGGACCCGGTTTTTGAGAAATTGAAATATTACCTCTTTGTTTAGAAAGGTTGAAAAATGGGGTATGCTGAGAAATGGTGAATTCTTAATGGATTTAGACAAATTTTTTTTCTCTGAAAGGTACTACTATTTTAGGAAGACTTACCTCAATGCCTGATCTGTAGCAACACCAAACAAGCATAAGAACACTGCTCTCACGTATTGCGATTTCAGTGTGTTGCTCCACCCATGTTTGTCCCAGTGCAGTGAGGATGGGCCCATCTGAACAGTGCCACAGCACACTTCAATCATGGGCAGTTGCACTGCGCAGCTCCCATGGCCTGATCTGTAGCAACACCAAACATGCTTCAGAACACCACTCTCACGTAGCACGATTTCAGTGTACTGTTCCACCCATGCTTGTCCCAGTGCAGTGAGGATGGGTCAATCTGAACTGTGTCACAGCGCCCTTCAATGCCTGATCTGTAGCAACACCAAACAAGCATCAGATCACCACTCTCACGTATCGCGATTTCAGTGTACTGCTCCATCCATACTTGTCCCAGTGCAGTGAGGATGGGCCCATCTGATGTGTGATCAATCTGATTAAGAAAATTGGTGTAGTGTTGCTATTATTTCTGTAATTTATATTGCAATATTTTTGACTGCAGAGAGGCCTGAAGGGTCGGTCCGCGGTCTATAGAGGTTACTAAACTTTTGTCCTCATGTGTATGTGTATCTGGAAATGCTGGCCCCGGGCGAATTCTCAACGGATCTTGACAAACTTTTTTCCTGAAAGGTAATCAAATTTTGGGAAGATCTGGAGGGGTGGACCCGGTTTTTGAGCAATTGAAATATTACCTCTTTGTTTAGAAAGGTTGAAAAATGGGGTATGCTGAGAAATGGCGAATTCCTAATGGATTTAGACAAACTTTTTTTTCTCTGAAAGGTACTACTATTTTAGGAAGACTTACCTTTTTGAGCAACAAACTCTTACGCATACAATATTTATGTGATACATAAATGTAATTGTCCTATATATATGTATATATTTATTTTTACTATATATATGTATATATGTAATTATTGTTCCATGCATTCTGCGGTCAGCCATGTCTTCTCCAACATATAGTTGTTTTGCTTTAAATGTACATGGTCATTAGCACTGTCTCTAGAATGAGTGTGGTCTGCGCAAGGCCTGCTTCCAGTTCCCGCTTTTCTCATTCCATCTCAGATCATATTCTCTCTGAGCAATCATTCATTTTTGGCATTGGAGATTGTTGGCATTGGTATTAAAGATTTTAGAGCAGATGTGAAATATTTTTGCATGGCCGAAGGCCAACTGCCGCGCAGGGAAGGTCAGTCAGAGCCCCGGAGGCCGTAGGGCATGGGTGCGGAGGCCCTGTAGCGTAGCCTAACATGTGAAGCATGCTAGGCGAAGCGTAGGGGCCGTAGCTTTGTCGGATTTTGTGAATTAATCTACGTTACTAATTGCACAAGATTGCGACATTGACTATGACATCGCTCCCCAGGGATTGAAAATAATCGGAAAGGTTTCTAAGGAAAGAGGGTGATCGGGATGGTTCTTGTCACATGGTTAAGGCACTGTAGCACAGCTCAAAGACAACTCCGTGAGCTCATTTTTGGTCCATAAGTACATCTAATCATCCTTTACTTATGGACCAAAAATTAGTTACTAATTCGAAACCGCACTAGAATTATGGTTATTAATGTAAAATTAGTCAGAAATTCGGACTGTCTTTTTTTGCTTGCTTGAAAGTCAGCCAATTTTGTGCAATGTCTGTGATGCAACTAGCGACCCTTCCCAGCCCGTTTCCAAATTAGTGTCAATATGCGGACCAATACCAAAGCCACCAAGGGGGTCATCGTTCGCCCCCACCAATCTGAACAGACAAATGCTCAAATTCGCCACGCACTGTCTTTGCGGAACCTGTCATGACAAGCAGTGGCCTACGTTATCAAGATGCATGTCAACTCACCTTCCGGATCCTCATTCACCAGTGCAATCAGCAGAACTCCAAATGTTCGCACACCTGCACTCAAGAAGGCTGTCCTCACAAAAATCGCACAGAACCCCTGATTCTCCATCCGATCACTCGCCAGGGTGCCTGGTACCATCTTTTCAACGATGTGGAAGCAGGTGCAGGGCAACCTTGGCTTTAAAAGCTTCCGGTGCTAGAAAGTCCAATTCATCTGCGATGAGCAGACGCTGAAGAGATGGCAGTGGGTGCCCCAGCTCAGCCGCTGCTTCTCCAACATTGTCAATGACAACGTGGTCTTCTCCGATGAGAAGATCTTCCGCATTCAGGCCCTCCACAGCGCCCAGAACAGTCAAGTCCAGAGCCGGATGAAGAAAATCCACGTTGCCCACCAGCACCTCAAGATTCTCTGCCATCAAAAGCCTGACTCAGTGGCTTTGGTATTGGTCCGCATATTGACACTCTAATTTGAAAACGGGCTGGGAAGGGTCGCTAGTTGCATCACAGACATTGCACAAAATTGGCTGACTTTCAAGCAAGCAAAAAAAGACAGTCCGAATTTCTGACTAATTTTACATTAATAACCATAATTCTAGTGCGGTTTCGAATTAGTAACTAATTTTTGGTCCATAAGTAAAGGATGATTAGGTGTACTTATGGACCAAAAATGAGCTCACAGAGTTGTATTTGAGCTGTGCTACAGTGCCTTAACCAAGTGACAAGAACCATCCCGATCACCCTGTACACTAGCACCATCATCCAGAACTTCACTCTATCCATGAATGGATTTTGTGAAAATCTCTGTCAGCAATCAAGCAAGAAACAACTTCACTGCTAGATATTGAAAATTTGACTTTAGTCAGTTTTCAATACTTACTGCTACAAGCATTGCCAGCCAAAAGTCTTTACTCAATCCTTACGGATTTTGTAAAACTTTTCAAGCTTTGCTGGAGGCAAGATTGAAAGTGACCTGTGTGTCCTTTCAATGCCCAAACACGAACGATCCATGGAGACCGCCTTCTGCAGCCACAACAGTTTCATGGACGGCCTCTGCTACTTCCTGGTCCCCAACAGCTTCGGCAAGCACAGCTTCATGGACTCTGTCCACTGTGGCATCTGCATCTGCCCATTCGCCAAAAGCTCGAGTCAGCACGGCCTCATGCTCTCCGAATACCACTGCATCTGCACAAGCACTCCCGTCTCCACCTTTTTACAGTTCAAGTACACAGAAATCACCGCCTTGGACTGCAACAACTTCGTGGACACCTCCTCCAGCCTGCTCTACATCGGCTAGAAGCGCGGCTTCATGGCCGCCATCAACTGCGGACAACGCATTCAAGGCCACCAGCCCCATCTACGTTTGCCCTGTCACTGACAGTTATGGCCTAGGTTCCCTGGAGAGACCTTTCTGCAACCGCCTTCCACTGACCATCTGAAGACAGCTCAACTTCATGGACGCCATGATCTACAACCACAATGGCTTCATAGAGGACTTCGGCTATCATCGGTTCACCAAAGGCTTTGGCAAGTACGGCCCCGTGGACCCCGTCCACTGCGACTCATGCATAGTGCATCATTTAAGATAGAGAGAGTGCAGCCTATTCTTCTTTGTATCTAGACATAGACTCAGGCATTAGGCTCTCATACATAGACTCAGGCATTAGACTCTCATACATAGACTCAGGCATGAGGAAGGCTATCTATTTTCTCCTTCATCTACAACTTCCCGATCGCTTTCAGCCACAGATAGCTACGGCATTCCAAAGTTTTTCTCAGTTATCAGCAGCAGAAGCCCTCCTGGCCAGTCTACTGGAAGGTAAAGAAGGCAGTGGAGTTCGAGTACGTGAAGGCCCTGCAGGCCTTGGAGTTCAGCGAGGTGCTGGAGTACCTGCGCACGGACAAGGGGAAACGGCTGTGGTGAACCAGGCCAATCAGCTCAGAGCCAGACTTGCCTCGGACAGCCTCATCCACATCATCTCCCGCTTTGGGGTGGACCTCCACGTAGCCCCTCCAGCCCTCCTGCCTCAAGGACATGCTTTCACAAGCCTGGTTCTCCTCCACACTTACCAGCTGCACGGCCATGCCTCAGTCTCTACAACCCTAGCCCTGTTCCGGCAACGGTACTGGGTGTCGGGCGGCGCAAGGGAGGCGGGAGCAGCAGTGCGCAGCTGCCAGCTGTGCCGCCTATCAAAGGCCCCACCGCTGCCACTGCCACCATTTGGAGCACTGCTGAAAGAGCGCCTAGCCATTGGCAAGCCTCCCTTCTCATCGGTCTTTGCAGACCAGCTGGGCCCCTTCACTGTCCTCGTGGGGCGGCACCTGGAGAAACGCTGGATCCTGCACCTGACCTGCACAGCCACAAGAGCCAGCCACCTGGAGAACCTCGTGGACTACAGCGCCCGATCCACCTCCAACGCCTTTGTGAGGTTCTGGAGCCGGCACGGTCTGACAGAGGGGCTGGTGTGGCTGGACAACGCGACGGCGTTCACCGGCATGGCCAGGGCCCTGGAGCCCATCCTCTGCTGCCCCGGCTACATCCCACTCAGCCTCGAGGAGTTCACCAGTCGAAACTCCGTCTCCTTCCAACTGCTTCCAGTACAGGTCCCCTGGGTCAACGGGCCCAACAAGTGGCTCAATTGAACCATCAAGGAGGCCCTCAAGCCAGCGCTGTGGCACAGACAGCTGGCCTTGGACAAGTTCCAGATGGTGGTGGTGCGCGTGGAGGCGGCCATCAACTACAGGCCCCTCTGCCCAGTCTCCGACAGTCCCGAGGACCCCCTCTGCCTCAGCTCCGACGGCTCCAGGTGGCCAAGCAGAAGATCGTCAGCCTCCTCACAGATGCCTGGCGGTCCAAGTACCTCGCCTACCTAGGCTCACAGCACCTAGCCCAGTCATAGCAACGTGGCCTCTGCTCTCTGCCTCCTCCGGCGCTGGGGAAGGCCTGTCTCCTGTCCAAGGACTGGCCTCGGCACCTGTGGAAGCTGGTGCAGGTGGAGCGGCATCATCCCGATGCATCAGGCACCGTCCGCTTCGTCACGGTGGTCGACTGCAATGGCTACCGCATCAAGCGCTCAGTCTCCCATGTCGTCCCCTGCGAGGCCTCTCTGGACACCTCCACACAAGCGCAGATGGGTCAATGCTCTGTGCCCCATGCTCAGAGTACACCCGCACCCACCAGTGGTCCTCTCACAGTGGAAGGGCAGAAAGGCTTGGGGAAGGCTTCAGGACGGGGACGGAGGAAGGGTGGGCGGGGTGCGCGAGCGGCTTCAGGGACAGCGTCTACTCCCACTTCTTCCACTTCAACGCTGCCACCGGGAATCTTGAATGCACTCCAGGGTCCCTGCTCTGAACCTCCTGTTCAGAGTAGACCCACCCCTTGCGGCAGTGATGGTCGCACAAAAAAATCATTTTGTTGTGTGCACATGAAACTCGAATGGGCACCCCAGCCCTATTGTTTTGTATTGTTTTGTGTGATTCAAGTTTTCGTGCTGCCTTAGAACTTTCTGCCAAATTTTTTTCTCGGTCCCAATTTGAGAGCAAAACACGGGGAAAAACGCTCATAAAGCAGTGAAAACACCCCTACTTCATGATTAGCCACCGGTTGGCCTGGAATAGTATCATGCATGGTCTTTCTGCCAGTGCTTGATGAGGCTCAGGAGATTGCCCTTGTTGGCGCTGTAGTCGCAGATGCAGTGGAGAGGAAGTGCGCAGTTGCACGCAGTTGGCTTTGATGTGTCCTTGGGCAATGCATACTTCATTATTCCATCAAACGAAATGCTGATTTCCCAGCCAATTTTCCCATATTTAACTGAGAACGGTGCCAAACATACAGCCAGAAAGAACACAACTTGCTGGAGGCCATTTTTAGTGAGCAAGGAGGAAGGACAGAAAAGTCGTGCATTCCTTCTATGTGACCTTGGAGGATAACTGGGAGCTGCAGAACATCTATAGGTGACGAGGCAAAACATCCCATTTTATCCCTAGGGATGACATTTTTCTAAGGCAGCACGAAACACAAATCAGGGTCGAAATTATTTGTGTCGTGTCTATTGTGGCACAAAAACAAAAAAAACAAAAAAAACAAAAAAAATGACACAAATGGTCATTTGTTTTCGTGATTGTTTCTTTGTGTTGTGTCAAAATATTGTTTTCGTGCGACCATCACTGCCTTGCAGTGACACTTTGCCCTTGGGAGATGGAAAGGCTGCCGGTGGAGGGCTTCAGGAGGGGAGCGCGGAGGAGTCCAGGGTGACGGGGAACAACAGCTGACAGCCCGAGCACGCCAGCATCTACGTCGCCCAGGCCTCCTGCCAACCTGATTCCCATACCCACCTACCCCTCTCTTCTTCTGCCCAAATTTTCGCTCCCCGCCCCAGCCACCAGGGCCAGCATGCTGCTGGATGAGGCGCACTCTTTTCTCTTCTCTGTTCCCCCGCGCTTAGCTCTAGGTCCTGCTCCCAGCCACTTTGCCTCTTGCGGTGAGCTGCCTCCGGGAGAGCCACCCGCTTAGCACCGCGGGTCAGGGGGGCTCCTCTGGGGCCTCTCTCGGTGGAAACCTTGCATAGGCATTGGCCTGGAGGCGGCTAGTTTTCATGTTTCACTCTCTCAACTTTCTGGATCTCCTGCTCCGCATTCAGATTCGCCTAGTTTGATTCAGTTCATCATTTTTATCCTTGGGCCTTTCATGTCTCAGTGTTTCCGCCTCTTTGACTTTGTTTTCACCTCTTGCCACTCTTTCAGCTCTCGGCACTTTCAGCCGTTTTTCAGTCTTTCTGTTGGCCATGTGGCCATTCGTTTGTGGCCATGGGCCCTTTTACTGCTTCCATGCCTCTTCTGCTTGCCAGCATGGCTGGCCTTCGCTTAGCTACGCAGCGCGCGCGCCCCCCACCCTGTGCCAAGGTCTTGGCGAGCGCCGGGTCTGGGTCTGCCCTGGGTCTGCCTGGGTCTTACCTCATAGTTGACGAGAACACTATTATTGCTTTCTGGAATATTATTGCTTTCTGTGAATATTATTGCTTTCTGTGAATATTACTGCTTTCTGAATATTATTGCTTTCTGAATATTATTGCTTTCTGAATAGCAGAATTTCAAGCTGACAAATGGGTTTTGTACGTATAATAATCATTATTTTTTAGGTATATAAATATTAAAGAAACCTTGATTATGGCTAGGACTAGGACATATAGTGACACTTTGTAACAAAAAATATCAATAGCTGAATATAGAGCAATAATATAAATGTTAAAACTACTACAATTCATATGATTTTGGAATTTTGATAGATACACTTAATTGAAAAGATTGTGCAGTGTCATCCTCAGGCTTGTTGCACCACATGTGTGACAGGTTAAAAATGTAGTTTTGCAGCAAATGTATCCCCGTTTAAGTTCCTGCACTTTTCCAAATTTACAAATTTGACATTGTCCAACATCGGCTTTGATAAATTCACAATTTGCTCCTAGTTCTGTTTTGAATTGATCATTTATAGAAACACCATCATCTGCAATGTCAATGTTAACATCAATTTTTTCTTGCTTTGATTTCTCTGGTTTTTTCATTTTAAGCTGGCGTTATAGTTTTCTAACCATTAAAAACCTAATCAAATGTTTGTGAGATTAAAACACTAGTAAATGGAACAGAATTTATATGTTATTGTAGACAGACGATATTTTTACTGTGTACAAAATTAACAATTCAAAGGTCACTCAACTTATTGTTGCGAAAGAAATAATTGCATCCACTTCAGCTTAAAGTAAATATTAATTGAATCTGAATATAGTAATATAACATTACCGACCATAGTGCTCATGTTTTCTACACACTTGCATTTTGCATAAATTGGATGTGCACTATTAGCAATATCCAATGTTACCTTGTCTTCTAAAACATGCTGCTTTTAAATGTTCCTCTTATTTGCTCAGATTAAAACATAATTGTCAAAAAGAAAAGGGCTGCTAATTGATGTTAGTTAGTTGTTTCAAACAGAATAGTCTCAAGTCTCTTCACTGCCCGATCTTCGCAAGCAACATCGCAGCCCAGAGTTTCACATTATCCACGGACGGAAATTATGATAACTCCCTACGTCATCGATTGCGCAAGATTGCGACACCAACTACGACATCGCTGCCCACCTCCATGGCCCCCGCCTCCTCCTTGGCCTCCGTCACCTGCGCCACCACCCCCGCCGCCTCAGCCTCCTCCCTCACCAGCCTCACCGTCATCACCACCTCCAGTCCCTATTGCCCAGATCCTTTCCCCCAAAACGAAGAAGCCTATGACTGGCCAGCCCCTACCAAATCTGCTCTGAGTAGAAGAGTCACTGAGAGGACAGCAGAGGAGTACAGAAGAAAAGTGGGCGAGGAGCACATCCATCGAAGGATCGGGGGAAGCGAGGGTATGAATCTGGGCCACGTGGACCGCGCAGATGCTGTTCGAGTTCACCAGCTTCGAGTGGGGAGAGCTAGCTGGCTACAGAGCACAAAGGCGAGGTGGGGGCGGACGCGAGAAGACAACTGCCCACACTGCCACCAGGAAGAGGGGTCATCAGAGCACTTTGTGCTTCGCTATCAGAGCTGGAGAAGAGAGAGGAGAAGAACCTTGGGTCCTAGACCTGATCTCTCCTGCTTCCAAGACCGCCCAGAAGACATCGCAGCCTACCTGTCGTGGTTGCCCACTGCTACCTTCGCGGTGGGACGTCCAGCCCTCTAGGGCTAACGCCGTAATCAACCAACCAACCAACCAACATCGCTGTACCAGGATTGAAAATTAACTGAAAAGTTTCTATTCAATGCTCGTATACAATAGCACCATCGTCCAGAATTTCACTCTATCCATGAACGGATTTTGTGAAAATCCATTCGTCAGCGATCAAGCAAGAAACGACTTTGCTGCTAGAGATTGAAAATTTGACTTTAGTCAGTTTTCAATATTCACTGCTACAAGCATCGCCAGCAAAAGTCTTTACTCAATCCTTACAGATTTTGTAAAACTTTTCAAGCTTCGCTGGAGGCAAGATTGAAAGTGACCTGTGTGTCCTTTCAATGCCCAAACACGAACGATCCATGGAGACTGCCTTCTGCAGCCACAACGGTTTCATGGAAGGCCTCTGCTACTTCCTGGTCCCCAACAGCTTCGGCAAGCACAGCTTCATGGACTCTGTCCACTGTGGCATCTGCATCTGCCCATTCGCCAAAAGCTTGAGGCAGCACGGCCTCATGCTCTCCGACTACCACTGCATCTGCACAAGCACTCCTGTCTCCACCTTTTTACAGTTCAAGTACGCGGAAATCACCGCCTTGGACTGCAACAACTTCGTGGACGCCTCCTCCAGCCTGCTCTAAATCGGCTAGAAGCGCGGCTTTATGGCCGCCGTCAACTGCGGACACAACGCCTTCAAGGCCACCAGCCCCATCTACGTTTGCCCTGTCACTGACAGTTATGGCCTCAAAGGTTCCCTGGAGAGACCTTTATGCAACCGCCTTCTACCGACTATCTGAAGACAGCTCAACTTCATGGACGCCATGCTCTACGACCACAACGGCTACATGGAGGAGTTTGGCTATCATCGGTTCTCCAAAGGCTTCGGCAAGTACGGCCCCATGGATTCCATCCACTCCGACTCATGCATAGTGCAGCATTTGAGATAGAGAGAGTGCAGTCTATTCTTCTGCGTATCTAGACATCAGGATAATCATAATAGATAGGATGAGGAAAGGTAATTTTTTAAGGGCCACAAGAGTAGAGCATTCTTGTTTCCTTTTTTACCTGAATAATAGAGGAGGGGGTATATTTTTTCTGGGGTTTGTTCTTTTACTGGGCCAGAGTTTTTATATTTCTTTGATCACTCACTTCAGATATATTTCAATTGTTGTTTTCTTATATTTTAAGTAAGCATGATGCATTCGTATCAAACACAAAACAAACAATGTTAGATAATTATTTCCAAAGCTTAATCACAGTAGTGAAATGATCACACAAATTCTAAACGTTTCGATTCATTTATTATTGATCCATGTTAACCTAATATTAATTGAAACACAAACAACTGAAAATTAGCATAGCTCAAAGCCTAGAAATTCATCAAAGAGTAATGAGACAATGAGACACCAAACATGGCTCAGAAGACTGAGCTCACGAAGTGCAACTTTAGAGCAGCACTTCAATTGTGCTTGCCACTGTTCACTGGGCATGGACCCATCTTAACAGGCACACAGTGCCCTTCAAACGTGGGCAGTGAGCCTGGGCTGCAAGAACTGGTTGGTCTGCTCCAACACTAAACATGGCTCAGGAGACTGATCTCATGAAGCGCAACTTTAGCACAGCACTCCACCTATGCGTACCACAGTGCAGTGGGCGAATACTGATACACTGAGCCAAAAGTGAAGAAAAGATTAAGTCTGAACCCATATAATTAAATTTATCACAGGGTAGTGGACATTTACCTAGGAAGTGCTTTTGTCCACAAACTCCAAAGCAGGTTTCTTGTTTAATTTCCATCAAACTGTGTATTTGTCTACGAGTTCCTGGGAAGTGCTAAGAAGAGCCAGGTTCTAGAAACTGTAGTGTGGAGCCCTTCTGCAATCTGGACATTTGTTCAATTTAGATCCGCATTTATGGTTAGTTTTTGGCCGCGAAGCAAGCCCAAGGGGAGGAGGAGTTGTTTGAGACAAAGATGATGGATGAGTGGAAGACAGCAGGGAAGAATTTACTGAACATTGGATGAATTGTTTTAGAGGGTCTCCTTCAAAGAGAAGTTGACAGAGAGAAACACGATGGGTGAGTGGAAGACAGCGGGGAAGTAGTGGACTGAACGTTGGATGGATTGTCTTAGAGGCTCTCCTTCAAGGAGAGGTTGTTATAGAGAAACGCGATGGGTGAGTGGAAGACAGCGGGGAAGTAGTGGACTGAACGTTGGATGGATTGTCTTAGAGGCTCTCCTTCAATGAGAGGTTGTTATAGAGAAAGACGATGGGTGAGTCGATGAGGGGGAAGTGGCTGCGACAAAGACGGATGGGTGAGGCCCTCATCATTTAACACAAACAGGAACATGTCGTAAAAATTTGTGGCATCAGTTGCAATAGAAAAGATGTAGTCCCAGTCAATAGAGGCAAGGAAGGCATTCTTTGTTTCATACTGGCCCTTTATGAGATCGTGATCAGGTCGTGAGATCGTTCTTTGTGTTCTTCTCTGTCTGCAACATGCACTACGTGACAGCAGTCTTCGATGGCCATTCTGCTGAAAACACACACTACGTGAGATTAGACTTTGCAGTCCGCTATGTCAACAACATGCCCTACGTGAGAGCAGTTTTTGCAGTCCGCCATGCCCACAAGATGCATCACGTGAGGTCAGTCTGTGTGTTCCTCTCTGCCTGCGACATGCAATACGTGAAAATCTTTGTTAAAGCTGGTTAAGCCATTGCACTGCAGTTTAAGACTGTAGTGATGAATAGTTGTGAGCTCTCTAGACATCAATGGATTCACAATGTAATGCCTGAAGCAATAACAGTATTTAGATTATATGTCTTTAATACGGTAGGTTAAGGGTATATAAATTTATTTTAATCATAAATTTAACAAGAGCAATAACTTTGTTAACCATCAGAAGTCATAAAAAAACCACACGGAAAACAGGAAAGTAACAATGTGGAACTGGCTATCAGGAAGTGGAACTGGAAATGGAGAAGAAACTAAACAAGCACCAGATTCAAAGGTTAAAGAAGGAGGTGATAAAGTGGAAGATATGAAAAAAGGAAAAACAGTTGCGGCACGTGACCCTCAATATATGACACTGACTGGTCTCAACGATGAAGCAATCCTTGGCCCTACAGATACCCAAAAGTGAGTTTGTTTTTATTATTTTCACCCAATCATCGTTTTTATTCCCATTTTCTTTTTGTTGCCTTCTATGTAGTGTATGCATGTTGATAAATTTAATATCTGTCAAATATTCACCAATAATCAAGTTAGTATTTTACTTGGTGTAAATTTGAATACAACGTTAGACCCCAGCAAATATTGAAAATTCGCTATTGCAGCAATTGGGTGGGAGGTTGGAGCTGGGATGTTTTTATTCATCTATTTATTTTTATTACTGTCCTAACACTGGAAGAAAGAAACGATGGAACGAGGATCGGGCTGACACTGTTGCTCACCGGGCTCAAAATCAAGCCACCAAAGCTGCCACCCCCATCTTCACAAGCACCTTCCGCGCTGTTCTGCCAGCATGCTTAAGAGTCCGTCCTCACCTCCTACCGCCTGTGCTGCAAGCAATCTTCAGAGCTCTCATCACCCCACCACCCTCATAACGTAACCAGCGCAATTCGCCAGATTCACCTCGGCAGAGCCACAATCCTCACAGACACCCCCAAACTGCCCCTGCTGCAGTCAAGAATAGGAGACTACCAAAGTGATTTGTTTGTCCCCACCGTCCTGCAGGTGGACAGCCTCAAAGGCGAAGAGAAGATCGGTGATGGGGCGTCGCATCGGATCACGCTGGTAGTGGATGAGGGTGCGGGTGCCGGAGGGCACGTGGACGATCAGGCCCTTGTCCCCGTCAATGGTGATGGCCTCGTCCCTGAGCAGCTTGACGGCCTTCTGGACCAGGAGCTCGGTGGCCTCGGCGGCAATGATGGTGGTGATGACGTCGGAGTCGGACTCCCCGTTCTTGTCCACTATGTCAAATGGGTTGAAAACCCAGCGATCCTGACACTCCGCAGTTTGTGCCTTGGTCATTCCACCCTTCAAGCTTAACCAAATTGACCAGGAACTCCAGGCCCAAAGTAAGCTAACAGTTGGGTCTTCTGCGACGTTCACTTGCGATAGGAGCCATTGCAGGCTTGCGGCATGGATGTTGAAGCTGTTGTCAGTGGCTATGAGCAGCTGAAGGTGGCACGCCAGACGCTTGGCGGCCAGCAGCTCTGCGTCTGTTGCTGCTTGCAGGTCCGCCCAACGCACGCCTCCTTGCGGGAAGCTTCCGTCAACTTGGCTCTGTAATGTTTCAGAACTTTTGCAAAAACAATTGATTTGAAAGATTTGTTGATTTTGCACTATCAAGCTCGCGCGGGTGATGTCATTCTGTTTGAGCGTTGCGGTGGTGCAGAAGGCTGCAGCGTACAGCGCAGGGACTGCGTCCCTTGGGTAGACACAGAGCAAGCCGGACGACAGTAAGCGCAGCCCCACTCTCTGGTTGTCGTCACCTTCCATCCTTGTCGGATAGACAGAGAGCACTCCTAGTATTAGCCAAAGATTATTCATTGCGCAAAAGTGGAATGCAGCTTTGATATAAACCATTGTAGGAGTTGCAGATCAAGTTGTCGAGCTCGATCAACTTGTACAACACTTTCCTTAAAGGATCAATCCATTCTTTTGAAGTATTTGCTTCGAGTTCGTATTCATCTTCATTTTTGACGTAGAAAAGGAGCAAATCATCTATCATATTTTCTGCCTTGGTTTTCGTGAGCGGCGAAAGCTTAGTTGGCAGAGAGGCAAAGGTGGCCAACGCTATGGAGTGCGTGTCTGATGCCAAAGGGCTAGACGTCGGCTCAGGCGCTTGAGATATTCAGGCTCAGGCGTTTGATAAATTTAATATCTGTCAAATATTCACCAATAATCATGTTAGTATTTTACTTGGTGTAAATTTGAATACAACGTTAGATCCCAACAAATATTGAAAATTCGCTATTGCAGCAATTGGGTAGGAGGTTGGAGCTGGGATGTTTTTATTAATCTATTTATTTTTATTACTGTCCTAACACTGGAAGAAAGAAACGATGGAACGAGCTCGGGGAATGATCGGGCTGACACTGTTGCTCACCGGGCCCAAAATCAAGCCACCAAAGCTGCCACC